>VXBL01004261.1:82997-94673 GCA_013400195.1 Aramus guarauna | reverse complement strand
TTTTTTTTTAACTGGAAAAAGAATAATGTCCCCCATTCTCTGACTCGTTTGTGAAAAATGGTGTTTTATCATCTAAGGTTTATAAACATCGTGGTGGAGAAAACAGAATTTCATTCCAGTGAAAAATGTCCTCCCATTCACTTCAGATGTGAAAACACTCACTGCTTTCTGCAGAGAGACAGAAGAAAATAATAGCTTCAAAACTGAATGAGGCACAGGAAGGACATGTCAACTTTCAAATTCCCCAGTGAAATCTGATGATGCATCTCCCAGCTTGCTCTATACAAATATATATCAGTATTNGTTTATCAGGGAGTGTAGTGACAGGACAAGGGGTAATGGGTTTAAACTGAAGGAGGGTAGATTTAGATTAGAAGTTAGAAAGAAATTCTTTACTGTTAGAGTGGTGAGGCTCTGGCACAGGTTGCCCGGAGAGGTTGTGGATGCCCCAACCTTGGAAATGTTCAAGGCCAGGTTGGATGGGGCTGTGGGTAACCTGGTCTAGTGGAGGGTGTCCCTGCCCATGGCATGGGGGTTGGAAGTAGATGATCTTTGAGGTCCCTTCCAACCCAAATCATTCTATGTTTCTATGATTCTATGATTCTATTTTGGTCCATTATTTGTCTAAAGGTAATTTTATAGCAAATATAATTGTGTTAAGCAAATACCACTGTATCAGATTTTTGGGGTTTTGGGTTTTTTCCAACAAATAAGAAGGCCTGAAAATTGGTTATAATATGTCACACCTTTGAAGAAACAATCTGCTTTAGCAGCTGACAGGGATGTAAGCTTCCCTCCTTTTCTTGCGGTGTAAGTTTTGTTTTCCTATCAAGATGCTCTGTGATCAATGATCTAAGGACATCATACCATTAGTATGACAACAGCCTTTGAAGAACAGTAATAGTTTTCATCAATATACAGTCAGCACCAGATAAATGAAAGGACACTCCTACAGTGTTTACAAATTATAAAAGCTTATACGCAGTGTAAGTTATGATATAAAGCTGTTTTTCATTCTGAGCTCAGAGGAAAGTTAGATGCATATGGAAGATTATCTAATGAATCTTATACATATTATCAGCTACATTTCTATTTAGCTAAAAGCTCTTGCTATCCATGAGGAAAAGAATAATCGCTCAATCAAAGGAATTGCAAACACATTTGCTGGTGAATTATTTGGCTCAGAAATTGATATTTTCCTTAAAATGCCTAGCATTCATCTGTTTTCCCTTTTTTTGTGTGTTTGGGAAAAAAGCCAGAGCCTGGTTATGACAGAAACTGAAATGCTTTATTTATTCGCATAACACTTGCTGTACACAGCAGGAATATAGACTTCTCCCTCCCTTCCGCCCTGCCAATATCTCTCAGTCATGGAGAAACCACCTGCATGGTATGTCTATATAGTTTAATAAGAAAATACCGTAGCAAAATTTTTTTAGATTCATAAATAAAAGGGCAGTAAAGAGAGGAGAAATGGGGTTGGGTAGAGTTAATCATAATTCAGGAAAAAAACTTAAATTATTAACTTACTAGAAACTGAGGGAAAGATTATGATAATAGGTGAATGGATACAGGAAGGATGGATGAGAGATCAAGGTAATAGCTTGGAAATTATTGTATGTAAATTAAAGAAAACCTCTTTGTAATCACATAAAGGAGATAGATGTTGTCCATTCAAGGACTCTGAAAAAAAATGGCACATGATCTTATTGTCTATGTAGAAAAGAGTTTTCATCTGTCTAATAACGGAGAAAAAGAGATGAGCCTTGATGTCTTGGAGTCAATGAGTATGTTGGCTTAAAACCAATAGCAACAAAGATTTTTAGCAGGAATTATTAGGAAAAAATAATCAAGATACAACAGCAAATGGACATGAGATAAATTTCACCAGGATTTAACTCAATTAGACTAGATTGTCATAATGTTTAATAAGAAGAAACATTTTCTAGAGAAAATAAATGCAAATTTGATCTTCCTTGGGTTTCAAGCATGATTTTCATGCTGAAATTCACATGACTGGTCAAACATGTTTAATACAGAAATTTAAGAATGTTAAGAAAATGGTTGAACAGAAGAGAAAAATTAATTTTTTGAAAGAGAAATGAGTTTTTGAACTATTATCTCAATTTTCATAATGACCAGGACACAAAAAGATGGATGCTAGAAGTTTTATGAAATAGGCAGTTCATTGACACAGAGATGAACATATCAAACAGGAGGGCTTTGATAAGTCTGAGCACCAGACTCATAGGAAAGTAATGAATGTGGCTCTGAACTAACAGTACTATGCAGCAAAGGCAAACGCAACCCTAGAATATATCAGATACCAACCTGCAGCCTGTTATAGAAGTATTAATATATAAGGTGCTGAGGAAACACAGTATGGAATATAGGACAATTTTGATCATCAGTATTCAGAAAGATTAATTCTAATCAAGCTGGCACTCAGGAGGATCATCAGAATAACCAGGGAGGAAAGAAAACCTTTCATTCTGGAGGCTTTTGTAAAATGAATGCTCAGGTATCTTCACATGAAGTGAGTTTCTATTTTACATGTTAATTCATGTATCTTGTCAATAGAGTCAGTGGAGCCTGTATTAATAGTAAAAATAGTCAGATGTCTAATTCACATTGCAGATATCTACACTTGGATACCTCAACCTGGAAATGAAGCTCACCGTCAAATCTTGATTTAGTTCCCCAGATGTCAAGTGCCTGTTACGACCTGACATCACTTGAGGGACAAAATCCCAGCTGCTGTTCACATAAAGCACATGAATTGGAAATCAATTTCCCCATTGTCTCCACTTGCCGTGGCTTTGGTTTGTAAAATGAAGCAGTCTGAGCACATGAACTTCAGCTGAAACTAAACTGGGAGGGATCCTTGAGGAGTGCATTGCTTTTCAGAGACAAATATGCATCCAGTCTGTGGAATGGGACTAGAACCATTCCAGAGAGAAACTCAGAATTAGGCAGTGTGGACAGCGTCAACTTTTTGTTGCTTCTATTGATCCATACTACTTGGTCTTATAGAAATAGCCGTAAGGTATCCAAGGCACCTGCACAGGGCTGACAAATGAGACACAAGACCTATGAGAGGACGTAACTGCTTACAGCACAGACACAGAGGTTTACAGGAGGTGTGCGGTTTTTTGAAGACTAGCTGTGAGTCAGGATGACTCTCAAAGGACAGCAGGAGTTTGTGTGGGGGTAGCTTACTCAAGACCATAGCGTAATGTTAGAGACAGTCTAAAGAATTAAGGGATATAAAGTCTGCTAATGATGGTGGTGGTGAGCACCAAGTGTGATGCTGGTCTTTGAACTTGAACACCTGCTCTCTCAGAAATCAATTAACCACAAGCTTCACTGCA
Source organism: Aramus guarauna (assembly GCA_013400195.1). NCBI lineage: Eukaryota > Metazoa > Chordata > Aves > Gruiformes > Aramidae > Aramus > Aramus guarauna. The sequence continues at coordinate 91,302 of VXBL01004261.1, read as the reverse complement.
TACTGTATGCCCATGAAGCTTAAAAAACAAAACAAACAAAACAAAACAAAGCAAAGCAAAGCAAAACAAAACAAAACAAAACAAAACAAAACAAAACAAAACCCAAAAGTAATAATGAAAAGTGTTAAAGTGAAATTGAATGTGAATTTCAAAGTGTATCTGATATTTGTGCATATTATATTTTTTCACTATGATTTTATGTGAAATAGTGCAGCTGTTGGATGCCCGGCTTGCAATGCCTGTGGTTTTCTTGTCAAGTTTGCAAATACATATTAGTAGCATTTCTACAATGTCAATTTTGCTAATGATAGCATAACCCAGTAAGCTAGGTTGAGAATTGTCACAAAACCATAGAAGCACAAATGAGAGTATAAATTTTCTTCTTTAAGGCTTCAGAATTGGACTTAGATTGACATTGTAAGGCTGCAAAATACTCTGTAATTATAGTTTTCAGTCAATATTTCCAAGTGATTATTTTCACTGTAAAAATATTTGCAATCTGTTCAAAGCTATTGTTCAGCACTAACACTTAAGATTGGAAACATTCTTAGTACATTTGTTTAAACAAATCTCACACAGATCAGCCATTTCATCAATTTTGTTCTTCTTTTAGCAATAAAGTATATACCAGGGAGAGTAAGAACCTCGATAAAGAATGTGATGTTTTATCTGGAAGGATGAAATGTTTGCATATGGGATGTTGACATGAACGGAAAGGTGTTCTCTGAGACTAAGTGCTGAGAAGCCGATAGATGGAAATTAAGGCTCATGGGAAATGCTGGATCTTTGCGTATAGATGGTATTTGGAAGTCCTTTATTTGGCAGTCAGAAATGCTTTCTCTTAATCAGTGTTGACTGACAGAGAGGTAAGGAAAAGTGCTGATGGAGATGAACAGGGTGGAAGGTCCCTACAAATGTGAATGACAAAATTCAAATTCCTTTAGGCTTCATGTGATTTAGAGAAGAGAGCTGAGTAGAATAGGATATTTAAGAGTTGCTTATATGGGGAGTATGGCAGGATTTTAAAGAACTATCCTTTATTTTACAATATTTTAATTAAAAAGTAGCAAGCTTTTTCCTTTATGCTGTTTTATGCACAGGAAACTTGTCAGAGTGACTGTGATCTTTAGCCTTATTTTGAAGGGATGAATAAAGAAGCAGAAAATACAGCATTCATTGTTCTGGTATAAAAAAAAAAGGGAAGTCTATTCTGCCTGCCATATTGTCGTAATTATTTTCCCTTTGATTAATTCTTAAGGATAAATGAAATCTATTAGTAGTCCAGATACATTATATGCTCCACTGTCTCACAGACAAAATATTAATTAATATCTGCTACCACCCACTATGGAAGTTCTCAGATATTATTTACAGCCAGTAGAGGACATACTGGTTTAGACAGTGGAAATCCTCATCTCTATCGCCAGGGACAGTTTTACCTTGACCCACCAAGGCCAGGTTGTGCATTCGTTCTTCCTATCACATGTAAAATCAGTGAGCAGAGACTTCCGTCAAGACTAAGATAATGAGAAGGGGAAACTCTGATTTTCATTCTGTTGCATCATTCATAGCAGATTCTTACAAACAAAAGTCTTGATGCTGTGGCTAGAAATTGTTTAAAAATTCTGCAATGGACCCTGGAGTCTGGATGCTGAAGGAGCTGAGCAGTTGAGGCAGCAAAAGTTACAGTTGTCACACAACCTTCAGGATTGTACTGAGGACTTGTAGCAGAGACAGTGACACAGCGTCTGGATCTTAACAGAAATGAAAGCTGGACAACTTACACTTGGTGATTTATATTCTTTAAATAACAATTACGGAGTAAGAAAAAATAGAAGTCAATTGTATGGTCATTTTTGGTGGGGAGGAAGAATTAGCAATGAGTAGTTTGAGCAGGCTATACCTCTCATCTCTTTGGTTTTCTTTTTGGTTTTTTTTTTTTTTTTGTGTGTGTTGTATTTTGACTTTATCTTTCATACTAAAGTAAATTTTTACAGGATTTTATAAAAATAATCATAGCAATCAGGGAAACATTACAGTTAGTTAAAAACTTTGCAAACTTTAATATCTAGTAACTGGGTAAAAGAAAAGTGTAAGTTATTGAAGTGCTTAAAAATTTTTCCCTTACATTTCTCATTGGGGTCTAAAGCTGGGAGTATGAAATTGGTTTGTGTGCATGTTGGAAATAAGAATTTTAAAGATGCAAATGGAGAGAAGCTGCACTGACTCATTTAGCCTGTGGCCCCTCACAGTGTTCTGATCTGAGCAATCTGTCATTTCACATTAGCTTGGGTATGGGATCTGTCAGTATCCTTTAATGTAGATTACAAGGAATCGGGACAACTATTTGTAAATAGTTGAAATCTTTATTTCTCCTTGAATGGCTGTGGGCTCTCTCATCTCCCCTTGCTTTCTCTTCCTCCTTCATAATAGATGTACGAGCCTCTAACTCTCACAGAAAATGGATACGAGTTATTGCTATGGTAAAACCACTTAAGTAAAGCAGAATGCCATCTACTTCATATACATTTTTTATATTATCATCCTATTTACAGTCTTTTTATTTAAATATTGTTGACCTAATTAGAAACAAGACTATGTTTGGCTCAATCCCTTGGCAAAACACAAAATTATTTGGATTTTCCTCACTTTGGATTTTCAAACATTTATAAAGGTGCAATTCCTGTGTGTGATATCTTAGGTCATTGGAATATACTAAGACTTAATGTACTGCAAACTACTTCCAGCTCTGTTTAAGCTAATCTATGCAAACTGTCTCAGGGCAGTTTCTTTTTCAAAGGAGCCACAACCAGGCTTCTCGTTTTGTCCTTGTTCTTTGCTGGGCAGTAACGTTTGTGCATGAAAATACATAGCTCTTGCCCACGCAAATGGTGTCCGCATATGTAAATATAATTTCAAGCGGCTGACACTAAAAGTCAGTTTTTGCTAACGAAGATAGCTTCTGTTCTAAGCACAGGGAATAAGTAAGACTTCTGCAGCGTTGCTGAGCAGTAGCGGCTGGAAACTACTGATATGTCAGAACTAACATGGTTTCTTGGAGTGCTTTTTCCTTTGCACAAGTAGGCTGGTCATTACTTGTTTTAATCGTGCTTCATATTAATGACTTTATTCAGACTAGTACTTAAGTACATAGCTTGCTTTAAAGACTCTGTTAATAACATTAATGTCAATGATGATATAAAGGTCCTAATATTTAAACATCTACTAAGGTATTAAACTGAATCAGAGCCTAATTATAAATGGAACAGAAGTTCAAATCAGTAATTTATTACCTACAGAAATTAAACAAACAAGAAGACTTTTCAATTATTCTGTATTTTCACTAGTACACTCAGAGAAGAGACAAGAGTTTGTATATTTTGAGACTTTAGCATTACTTTGCTAATTGGCACCTTGCCATTCTGCTCAAATATTTTGTCTCAAAATGTGTTTGGTCTTGTATAAGGAAGAAAAACTGGAAGAATTCCTCAGAAGCTATTTTGGGGTAATGTGTCCTAGAGGGTAGGAAAGCCTATTTAAGGTCTTTTCTGCTCTGCATTGTAGTTCAAAGTTCTTTTAAAAGCTTTTACAAAATATCTTGAGTTTAGGACAATATATCTCTAAACATGCTGAAATTACTCTAAAATGATGAAAATACTGGTTTATATTTTTTACAATCCATATTGTACTCTTGATCCATTTAAAATTGAAATATATTTTAAGATTTTAATATGTTAATAATTAAATTTATTTCTGCTATTTACAGACTATTTTAATGTTAGAAATATTCTGCTGCTTAAAAAAAGTCCCTGTTTTTCAAGGAAAATACTTTTGTCACAATAATTTTTCCCATGTTCCTAAGTGACAGCAATGAATTATTAACTAATTTTCTTTTCCTTAGAAGCTTTAGAAATAATAAAGTGCTTGTAGGACTTCATAATTCCCTCAGGAAAAGAAAAAAAACATGGGAAAACTTTAGTTACTTTAAAATATTTCCATGTTTCACTTGTTACCTAGAAAAGCAGCGTTAGTACTTGAAGGCAGACTTGGTATGCAAAAGGTAAAATACAAACAGACCAGGTGCTCGGGGGGGGCAGATCCTCAGCCAGTGTAAAATGACATAATTTCATTCAACTACATGGATCTATTTTGATTTATACTGCATGAAGACACAGCTCAGAACAGCCAAACTATGCTATGCTTGAAGTGTTAACATTAACTTCAGCAATATAATGTGAACGGCAGAAACTTTAATTTCATTGAAATGAGATTCTTGTAAATTTAAGACTGTTAATTAGATGTTTACATGGGAAGATTTCATATGCTCAGGGCAGCAGTCATCTAGCTAAAGCATTATTATTGTAAGCTCTGTAATAACGTCCAGTCAGATGGAACCTGCTTTCCAACGTTGATTCATGTTCTATGGCAACACCACTAGAATATTAACTGCAAGTAGTACTTCCATGTAACAAAGCAATGAAATTTAATCTTTCCCACTTCCTTGAAAAATTATTTTGTTAGAGATACTGTTATTGTTTTCTTGTGAATAGAATAATTGAACACTCTTGCATTAGGCCCCTGCTCTCAGGAAAAAACAAACAAACAAACAAACAAACCCCAACAAAAAACCCCAAACAAACAAACAAAAAAACCCCCAAACCCCCCAATGTAGTTTGTAACAAATTAATTTGCATTGCTTAAGATCATCCTGATGGAGCTTTTTCTACTTTTAGTGCTCTCTCCCTTGCATACATAGTGAGTTATTCAAGTGTCTCTTGGAGCTGAATGCCATAATCCCAAGCAAGATGGCAAGGTACCAGCAGCCAACATGTCTGTTGACTGTTTGAAAGGAAGGCTGACAGTTGAGAATCAAATCATCAACAGGGCTGTGAGTCCATCCAAATTAGCCAGCATGGAGGTCTGAAAATGATTAAATACATGCTTTCTATGTCCAATTGATACAATGCATCAAAAAAAACCCAAATATGCATCTTCTTGTGTATCACTTCTAGAAATAGACACTAGAATGAGATGAATCTGCTCACAGTATGTGAGGGCTGAGATCATTTTAATGATCTACTGATACATGCTGTTCATGTGTCATTCTGTTAATTTCTTACTTAATGCATTTGAATTCAAATGTATTTTGCAAAATTTTGGTTTCAACCATCTCATATGTGTAATCACAGTGCAGTTCAAAGACAGGACAGATGAAGATGGTAATGGCTGCCACATCCTCAGATCAAACTGACTCTGTTGTTGACTGGAGAAGCTCTAATTATATTTCTATCATATGGTTGGTACAACTAGATCCTGAAAGAATGAAAACTGATTGCTTTCATCAGTCCCCTGGCCCTGGAAGAATGTGCAAACTTACTGCATATTTGCCCAGGTAGAAACTCTTTGGGGGAGACTCCATTAGCATGATGAACATTTTGCTTGGATCAATAGCTACAAGTTCTATACTAGTTGTTTAGAAATGTCTTTATAAGAGGCAATGCTCCACAGAACTGCTGGCTTTCTAACCATTTCTGTTGTGGAATGGTCCCTTTTTCTCCCCTTTTAATAACTATAAGGTCTCAGTTGGAGTACAGCCTATTCAACCCAACTTTCCTAAAAGGTACAGGTCTAAAGTGTATAGAGTAAGGTGATAGAGTAAAAGAGTTTTTTAGTACAAAAATGACTTCTGAAAATGGGAAAGGAATAATTTGATCATGTTAGGCTTAGATTATTTTAGCTCTTGAAATAAATTTCCTGAAATGTTTGTGGAATTGTCAACATTGAGAAGCTTGGTACACATAGATTAGTGTAGTGATAGAATGATAGACTAGTATAAGTGGTCCTGCTTTGTAGGTCCCCTCCAGCTCTCTGGTTACTCAAATCAGAGATCACCATGCTGTGAGCAATAAGCTGCAGTCCTTACTTGTTTGCTCAGTTCTGCAATAATTCTGAGTTTACCCTGGGAAATTCCAGCACTTCTTTCTTCTATCGTCTTTGGCAGTTAGATCTTGCAGAAAAGATCTAAATAATTCGTCACTAGATCCAGAAAGAAAGCAAAAGATAGTGGCAAAAAGCTGTCTCGTGGCTCCATTTTCACTCCAGGCTACTTCACACCTTGAGCCAGAAGCTTCTAACATTAGCTATAGATTTCTACACTGTTTGCATCCAACTTTCTTCCTGACCACATCCTTGATGAGTGGTGTGCTTAAAAGTTAGTATCTCTTGTGAACATCTTGTGGTTTATTAAGATACTGGCACAAACTGAGGATTCAGAAACCTCCATTATGAATAGCAGTGCAGACTAAGGGCTGTACTGTTTCTGCAGCACACACAAAAGTATTACAGGAACATTTGACCTGGAAGATGGCTTTTCTAGAATATCACCTTGTTTCTTATCATTGACAATTCTCTCTAATGATACTTCTCTTTTGATAGTAAACCTACGGGTTAATGACCATACTGACAGGGTCTTGCAATGTTTAAACTTTAATGAGGGGTTAGAAATATATATATAACTGTATATAAACTGTAAAGCTGACTGAGCTACATTAGCTTTCTTACATTTTTTTGAAAGAACCAGTCTGACTGGTGGATGCAGACATCTTACAGAAAGGAGAGACAACCATTTCAGTGGAGATGCAGTTTTAAAGCATTGGCTTAGCACAAAATACTTCTATATAGTAAGAATTGTAAATAGGATTTTGACCACAATGGACTAGAATCTTATTGACACCAGTTTTCAGGTCAGATGAGTTCATTTTGCATTCTGGTACTATGGCTGGAAAATAAGGTAAAACAAGATGTATTTTTTTCTAGTGTCACAGGGTGAAATACAGTCTTTTAACTTGGAAAATGCAGTTAAAAAGACAGGTGTGTTCCCTCCAGAGAACTGCATTGCCACTCATACTAAGGGTGAAAAGGGTACAAAGTTCTTACTGACAAACAATCCATTGATTAGGGTTGTTTGAACCTTAAAAGCTTTAGTTTACTTTGGAATACCTTGCACATTAGCTATGACTCAAAAGATTTTGATTACAAGCTGTAATAATAGTCAGTAGGAAGTGCTTCTCTTTAAAACTGACATAACTATCTACAGCTATATCACTGTGCATGAAAGAGAACAGATGGAATTACCCTGGTGACATAAGTTATGTGCAATAGAGCATAAGAGACAATAATAATGATACAAGGAGAAAAACCTCAGTGACTGTATCTGTGCTGCTCTGCCAGGCTGCTCCCAAAAATTGACTCTTATTTTAGACTGGGGTTCCCCATCGTGCACAATGAGATGGTCATAGACATTTTTGGGAAAAACACTCTATGTCAAAAATAGGGTGCCCTCAGGCTCAGTCCATTTTACTTTATGCACAAACCATCCATGCAAAGCCTCCTGTCTCTCAATGTCTGTACTGCTTTTGTAACGATGGCAAGTTGTGATAGTCACACACTCTGAAGAGGACTAGGGAGCCAGTGAGAACCGGTGAGAAGCACTTAGGGGGAAGATGCAATTGCTAATGTTGTATTGGGTTTGCATGGCAAGGTTTTGGTAGCAGGGGCACTACAGGGGTGGCTTCTGTGAGAAGCTGCTAGAAGCTTCCCCTGTGTTTGATAGAGGCAATGTCAGCCGGCTCCAAGACAGACCCACCACTGGCCAAGGCCGAGTCCATCAGCCACAGTGGTAGTATCTCTGGGGTAACAGAGTTCAGGAGGGAAAAAAGAAAACAAGAGCAATTGCAGCCAGAGGTAAGAGTGAAAACATGTGAGAGGAACAACTCTTCAGACACCCAGCTCAGTGCAGAAGGAGGGGGAGGAGGTGCTCCAGGTGCCAGAGCAGAGATTCCCCTGCAGCCCATGGGGAAGACCATGGTGAAGCAGACTGTCCCCCTGCAGCCCATGGAGGAAGGATGAGGGGGTGTAGAGATTCCACCTGCAGCCCATGGAGGACCCCATGCCTGAGCAGGTGGAGACACCTGAAGGAGGCTGTGACCTCATGGGAAGCCCGTGATGGAGCAGGCTCCTGGCAGGACCTGTGGCCTCGTGGAGAGAGGAGCCCAGGCTGGAGCCGGTTTGCTGTCAGGACTTGTGACCCCGTGGGGGACCCATGCTGGAGCAGTCTGTTCCTGAAGGACTTCACCCCATGGAATGGACCCAGGCTGGAGCAGGGGCAGAGTGTGAGGAGTCCTCCCCCTGAGGAGGAAGGAGCAGCAGAGACACCGTGTGATGAACTGACCACAACCCCCATTCCCTGTCCCCCTGTGCTGCTAGGGAGGGAGAAGGTAGACAAATTGAGAGTAGACTTCAGCCC
>VXBL01004261.1:46557-82629 GCA_013400195.1 Aramus guarauna | reverse complement strand
CGGCCTCTTCTCCCTGGTAACAAGCGATAGGACCAGGGGCAATGGTCTAAAGTTGTGCCAGGGCAGGTTTAGGTTAGACAATAGGAAAAATCTCTTCACAGAAAGGGTTGTCAGGCTCTGGAATGGGCTGCCCAGGGAGGTGGTTGAGTCCCCGTCCCTGGAGGTATTTAAAAGAAGGATAGATGAGGTACTTGAGGACATGGTTTAGTGGTGGGATGGCAAGGTTAGGTTAGCGGTTGGACTTGATGATCTTAAAGGTCTTTTCCAACCAAGATGATTCTATGATTCTATGATTCTAAATCAATTTCCCTGAGTGGAGTCTGTTTTGCCCATGACAGTACTTGGTGAGTGATTGCTCCCTGTCCTTATCATGACCCAGTAGCCTTTGATTGTATTTTCTCTCCCCCGCCCAGCTGAGGAGACCGATGACAGAATGGCTTTGGGAGGCACCTGATGTTTAGACAAGGACAACTCACCACAGCTGTCATGCTGGATGCCTACGTAATTTTAAGGATTGCTTGTGCATTGGTCTTGCTGCTTCCAAGTTCTCTGATGGATGGCATGTAGTGCCCTTGAGCTCATATTTACTTATCATGGTAAGTCTGAGTACAAATCATTACATCCCACAGGTGAGACCACATACTCCCAGATGATACAGATGATCAGTTGCAGATTGCTAATTTCAAGATATATATTGTCATGTTTGTGGTGCCACACCACCAATTGACAGCAATCATTGGAGAGCATTCTATATTGGTCTAGAGGCTGCAGTGAATTGTATGGTATCAGCTCTGTCATACCTACAGACTGGTGACACAGCAGCTGTGCAATCATCGTAAGGTCTCTGCTGTTGTAACTGTAATGGAAAACTCTAATGCCAAAACCTGGCTCTTGTGTGGTATTTGTGAGAGTCAAATCAGCACAGGGGCATTCATGTGACACACAACTTGAAGACTTCCTGGCTTTCTTCAACCAACAGCCTCAATAAATGTGCATCTGTCACCAGCACTGAAACAAGAACATGATACTTCTTCACTGACATAATCTTCCCTGTTTTCCTAATTTCTATTTGTTTTCTTCAACCTTTTTTCCTCCTCAATCTTTCTTCCCTGAATCTCTTTTCCTGCATAAAACATCATGCTTTTGCCTTAACTGTTGCCCCACCTCTCTTCTTCCTGACCTTACCTACAAAGTGCATTATCAATGACACTGGCATGGAGCTAGGAACATAGATTATAGAAAATAGGATGAAAAAGTTATTGTGTCACTGGGGATAACCTACTGCCAGACATGTAGTTGTGTCATATAATTATAGAGATAGACTAATCAGAAAAAAAAACATTTTATAAGTTTATATAACTGTAGCAAGCTCCCTTCTCAGGATGGCAGAGAGGAATACTGGATCAATAGAGACGTCTGTGTTCGCTATATAACCACATCTCACTTTTGCACACAGAATTATTTTCTATAGCCATTCAAAAGTACTTTGATCTCTTTTTAATAACTTTACTTGTATACCCTGAATCTATTAGACCAGGTGAATACTTCCCTGGGACCTGGAAAGTCTAAGCTAAGTATCTAAAGCCAGTAGTGTGAATATGTCCTTAAAGCAGATAGTGACAGATGGTGTCATTTTTTTCTGTCATTTTGTAGTTCACTATGTTGGTATCTCTCTTTCCTGCTTGTCTGGTTTGGGCTGAGGTAGAGTTAATGTTCTTTTTAGTACCTGGTATAGTGCTGTGTTTTGGAATTAGTGTGAGAATAATGTCAATAACACACTGATGTGTTCAGTTGTTGCTAGGTAGTGTGTACTTTGTCTACAAAAGGTCAAGGACTCTTCAGCTTCTCACACCCCGCCACGTGCACAAGAAGCTAGGAGAGCACAGCCAGGACAGCTGACCCAAACTGGCAAAAGGGATATTCCCCATTATATAACATCATGCTCCAGATATAACTGGGGAAGCAAGCCAGGAGGTGGGATTGCTGCTTAGAAACAGACTGGGCATCTGAGTAGGTTTCTTTTTTTCCCCACATGTGGTGAGCAATTGTATTTGTGCATCACTTGTTTTATATATCATCATCATCATCATCATCATCATCATCATTATAATTATCTTCCTTTGTTATCCTATTAAACTGTCTTTATCTCAACCCAGGAGTTTTTTTCCATTCTCCTCCCCATCCCCTTGAGAGGGGAGGGGGGAATCAGCAGCTGCCTGGTGCTCAGTTACTGGCTGGGGTTAAACCACGACACAGCTCTTCTGAGGTCTGGGAACAGACACAGTCAGGGACCAGAGGCAATGAAAAGAAAGATATTTTTCCTAGCAATACAGAGAGGACTACATACAGAGTTTCTTGAAACCAGATGAAACATTGCTGAGCTAAGAGCAAACCTGAAGGGAAGGATGAGCCTTCCAAGGACACAGTGGTTGGGGATAATCTGTTTATAACTTCACTTTACTGTCGCCAAGTTTGCTTCATTTAAAAAATGTTCCTTGATTTTATTTCACTTCTAAGAAAACATAGCTCCTGTGGTTCAAAGAATTTTTTGTGCTTTAGGGGTGCTCACTTTGATGAAAAGTTGCAGTCAAATCCTCAAAACTCTGGTTGATTCACACTCTTGTCACACTTGCGTGCATTCCTGCTGAACTGAGATTACACTTGTAACCTCATCCATAATTTTTCCCTAACTTTTGAGTATTTGACTTGGAACATTTGCAGTGCTCTTCACATAGTTGCTTGGATATGATTATAGCATTATTTATGAACTGCACAAAAGTCAAAGGATGTAAAGAGCAAATGACCTTTATTTTAATTCAGGATTTCATAGCTTCTTCCAGGGACAATCAGCAAAAGCAAAGGCCTTTTTTATAAGATGATTTTATTTACTGTTTTTATTGAAAGTGGAAACCTAAGCTGCCATTTACCAGCAAGGCTGTGAAAGGGAACACAGTAAGATGTAGTCTTTGCTGCAAGGATCAGGTAAAAATGGCCTTTCATTATTTAAAGGGGGCTCGTAAGAAAGATGAGGACAGACTTTTTAGTAGGGTCTACAGTGATAGGACAAAGGGTATTGGTTTCAAAGTAAAAGAATGTAGATTCAGACTAGATATAAGGAAGAAATATTTATGATGAGGGTGGTGAAACACTGGAACAGGTTGCCCAGAGAGGTGGTAGATCCCCTATCCCTGGAAACACTCAAGGTCAGGTTGGACGAGGCTCTGAGCAACCTGATCTAGTTGAAGATAGAATCATAGAATCATTTAGGTTGGATGATGTCCCTGCTCATTGCAGAAGGGTTTGACTAGATGACCTTTAAAGGTCCCTTCTAACCCAAACCATTCTATGATTCTGTAATTCTATGAAAATAGGAAGAGTTAGTTGAAAAGAACAAAACAGACTTAATGACAATGTAAAGGGCCATGGGTTTTGTCTCATACAAAAAGAGACACAATGAATGCAGAATCAATTCTCAGCAATTTGAGTGTAGCTACTTTTGTAATCCAAGCAGGGAAGACACATTCTATGCCTGTAGTCTGTAGCAGAACAAATAGACAACCTGCCTCTTCAGTTGTTCAGCAGTGACACAAGCAGTAGATAAATCAGTTTGTTAATCACTTGGTCCTACTGCCAAACATGAAATAAGTATGGATTTGCAGTAATTATCCTTGCAATGGGGACATTAGTGATCCCTATACCTGTGTGAAGAGATTGGGACCTCTGAGTCATTTATGAATCGTGGTCCATTGACTGCTCTTTCACAGACTACTGTTCCTACCAGATTGGGATTTGCATCTAAAAGGTTTTCTTGGTCAGGCTGGAATTAGTTACATTTATAATTTGTCTCTCCACATTTGGTATTTATTTAATCAACAAAATAATGATTGTCTAGATTACTAAGCATTTCTTACCTCAAGGCTTGATGACTGTTAAAGAAAGGAATTCATTAAGAGAGAGATTATTTCCATCCTTACAAAGATATGCAAATAACAGTGAAGGTACAAGAAAACTTTCTTATTACTTTCTAAGCAGGTTCTTCCAAGGACCAGGCATTTTCATGAGTTTTGCACAGGGAGGACAGCAGATATTAGCAGAGTGGGGAAGGACAATTTGGGATAGAGAAGGTAACAGAGGTTCTTTTCCAGCCTGTGCTTCCTCAGGAGTAATTTCAGCTCTTTTCTGAACTACTCTAAAATTTGGGCACTGTGATTCAGAACTCACAATCATGTTGTAAACTAAGAAGAGTATCAATGGCTAAGTAGTAGATAGTAGAAACTATTAAAGAATAAAATACTACACACTGGAGCCCTTAGGCAATGCTATCATAAAAAATAAAAACCAAAGGGTGAGATGAAAGATTCATGTTCACTTTGACTATAAAGAAACCTTAGAGCTGCAAGCTAATATCACATCTACAATTATTTTCATCTCAAAATGAGAATGTTTATGTTGTTGATATTATACGTCATTATAAACTCAAAACCCAAAATTCACCAGAAAGCAAGGGGTTTTGAATCAAGATGTAGGTTTAATCCCATTAGCCATTTTTCTGATCTGGCAGTTTGAAGATACAGTGAGATCTTGGTCAGGACAGCTATGCTTTAATTCTTACAACGATGTGATCACTTATTTTTTTTATTTTGTAATCTTTTTTAGGTTGGCTTTAATTCAATTATATTTTTTCCCTTTAAAGATTAGATCATCTAACTCTAAGAATCATAGAATCATAGGATCATAGAATCATAGAATGGTTTGGGTTGGAAAGGACATTANCCCCAGAGCTGGATGCAGTACTCCAGGTGGGGTCTCACCAGAGTGGAGTAGAGGGGCAAAATCACCTCCATTGACCTGCTGCTCCCACTTCTTTTGATACAGCCCAGGACGTGGTTGGCTTTCTGGGCTGCAAGTGCAAACTGCCAGCTCATGTTGAGCCTTTCATCCACCGATACCCAAGGTCAGTCTTTCCCAGAACACACATTAATGACAAAACATTTCCTTTGTTTTGCTTCTGCTCTGACTATAGAAATCTAACCAGGCTGTAGGCAGCACCCAAGTCTGACAGACCACTGGAGACATGCATTTCCATGTTCACCTTTTGGGGTAGGTACATTATGAAGGAAATTTTTGGCTGATGCTCTGCCTGGATTTCAAACTCAATCAGAATTCAGTAGCCCAGTACTTGCTTATTCATTTTCACAATAAAAATGTAGACCAACAAGAAATTATTGGATGTAACACTGGCCTTGCACCATATTCTCAGCTGTGATGGTACAAATGTATGTTTAAAATATAAATTATACTGGTTTTGTTTCCATGAGTTTGACGATTTGCATTACAGAAAAAGAGACAATATTTTAGGATAATATTCTAGTACTAGAGAATTAAGATTTAGATGATATTCAAGCATTCTAGAGAAAAAATTCGGGTAGCTAACTCCATAGGATTAGCCATGGTTGTGAAGATTCAAATTTGCTAAAGAATTTTTTAGGGTTTCTTCCCTCCCCCCCCTGCCCCCATTTTTCAAAATTCCATGGATTTGAAATAATTTTGAGCATATTTTGAACTAAGTAAACAAATGGTTTGAATATTTAAATTTCTACATCAAAAGATATGTAAAAATATAAAATACCTATGTTCTGGAACACTCTGAGACCTAAAGTACAGTTTGGGCATTCAGACAAAGTACTCACTATGAGAATGGCATAAATGGAAAAGAATAAAGTTTATGATTAAAGACAGTGACTTTAAATATTAATTTGATAGATTTTATCTGACCAAGCTTTGTAGCAAGTCACAGAATTGACTTCCAGATAAATAATGCCAAGCCTTACCTCCTGCCCTTTATAACTTATTTTACGGATCAATATTCCTATGTATGAAAATTTATTTAAATAATTCATAGCTGCTTGAACATAAATGCTGAAGTGCTACTGGAATATTATTTTCACGTGCAAAAGGTCACCTGTTGGGCAAAAATCACCATCTGCATCAGAAAATACAAAATATTAGAAATTTAAAAGGATTCCATTTAGATTAAGCCTGTGTTCATTGAGATTTACAGATTGAGTCTTGTTTCATTCAAGGCAATATGCCTCTCTCTAATTACTTTATTATAGAATTACCATTTTCATCTTTGTAAATGCCAAATGAATTAATCACCATGTCTAAACAATGAATATCTTGCTGTTAAATAATGACTTGCTTTTCACTGCATGTTGTTACACTAGTTCTTAGTCTTCATATTGGGACACTAGTCATAAGATTTCATTTAATTTGATTTAATTAATAGGAAACTGTAAAAATGAAATTCACAAATGCAGAAATTCAATTTAAAGGTTCATACGCCTGACTGAAGACTACTAAGACATAGATAACTGCACTTGAAAACAGATCTGCTTAAAATGGAAACAGGGTAGATTGCTAAAAATATCTGACAAAGCAGGAATATATTTCATTCAAATTTACTATTTTCAGCTCTGGAACTTATGGAGGAACTGTGTAATTTTTTTTTAACAGATGAAATAACTGTTTCTAATTCCTTGGATCTTATTCTGTCATTCCACAATCACTGTGGATCATTTTCCACCATAAATTTGAGCCAGATGCAGAATGGGTATTTCCATCCAATAAGCCCAAACTCAATATTAAGAGTTTATGACAGCCTTATGGTTTTATTGGCTTTCCAAAGGCATGGGAGGACAGACTACTTAATTCACACAAAGTTTACTGAGACTTTAATTATTTCTTTGAAACAATTCTGAATCAGCAGATTGCTTTTGTGCTAGCTTCAGTGTTCTCTAACATAGCTTCAGCCTGTTTTGTCTTAGAACAAGCAATCTAACAGTGGATTTACTTTCTTGTGAGCCATAGGAAGAGGTTCTACAAAGCAACAAAATTTCTCAGTGTAGGACACAGTGCTTCCACAGGGTAGGCTCTATCACTTTCCCAGGCATTTGACAAACCTTCTAATCTTAACAGAATAGGTTTGAACTCAGTGCATGTAGGGAGTGAAATTACTCATGTTATCACAGCACAGGAATTTGGATGTATACATATATTATTTAAAATCAATGTTAACATAAAAGAAAAAATATTTAATTTTAAAATAATAATAGAACTTTCCCCTAATGCATGCTTTTCAGATTTGATGTAAGATTAAGAGGGAAGACTTCTCAGTAACCTGCTATATTTTAATTCATGAATGTAATAACTACTTCCAATTTTTCTTTTATCTACCTTTCGTTGACACAGACACTCCCTCAGTTTCAAACTGGTAAACACTGACAATGAAACCACTAGCATGACATAGCTTTTTCATCATTACAACAAGTCCAATATTATAGTTCTGTTATAAAAGAGCTTGATATGCAACATGCCTGCAGTACGTACAATGAAGATGCAGTCAGCATGAAGCACTGTGGTAACACATTTACCTGAGTGCTATCCACTGCTCTGTGGCTCTCTGTAACTGGACAATCACCCATTTTCATTAATATGAAAATCTAGTTCTGGGTTGTTGTCATAGACACTTGATTACTTTTGATATTACAGAAAGCTCTGCTTACAGCCCCCATAGTATTTCTTTTTTTAATTTATATTTAAGAGAATTCCTTAATGCTACTTTTAGGAGGAAATGTAAAATATTTCCCCCTTGAGCTTGCCCATTCTGTTGAAACTGGTACCATTACATCTGTAGTTCAGCCAGATCACATGCATGGCATCTTGCTTCTATTTAGTAGTCTTGTTATTAGACCAGGAACTCAATGCATATGCCCTGGAAAAACTACTAGAAAAACATTCTGATCTTCATGTTCTTTACTGTCTTTTTACCAAATACACAGTTTTTCTACTACATAGAGAATCCTGTGAAGGTAGCTCAAATATTTTTTGTAATCCATCATGTGGTAACTATGGCAGCACTTGGTTCTATTTAATGATGGCTTCTGTAATAACTATGAATCTGAAACAATTCAGCAGCTGATCAATGTACAGACACTCATGAATTCGGAAGACAAAAAAAGACAAAACTTGCAGTAGCTGGATGTATATTTAGAACATCTGAAGAAAATAATCCCAAAACTTTATTTGAGTTTCAGCTGTATTATTTGTCTAACAGAAGATAGCCTTTTTTCCTTTCCCTTGCTGTATTTCTATCCTTAGGCCTTCATTGATTAAGAATTCAGTCATGCAGTAACTAAGAATATCCCACAATACTTTCATAACTATTAGTTAAAAAGATATTGTTTTTTCTTAGTTTTCTTTTAATTAATGTATTATAGGTAACATACAAGGCCATACATTTTCTCATTTAAACAAAATCCTATACACTTTATCATAAAAAAAGAGAAGGGAGAGAGAGATGGGGTTTACTGTCATTCCTAGTTTTAAATATTTGTGATTAATGCAGGTATATGGGGTGTGATCATATAAATAGAAATACATTTCTACATTTATTAAGCGTATAATTTATCTCTATAAAGCACTGAAGCATTTTGATTCCAAAGCAGCTCTCTAGTTCAAGCTCAAAATGAGGAAAAGAAAAAGTTATCTCCAGAATTCCAGTGCCTTCAATGTACAGATGAATAAGAAGTGTAGTACTGCATACAAAATAAAAAATGCCCCTGTAAGAAACTGATGAAGTGTATGCTCAAACATGAAAATAGAAGTGTCATCTTCATTTATTATTTTGAATAAAAAAGAAGTAATATACAAAGAATAAGCGACCTAATTCAAATTCCCAACAGTGGTGTATAGATGATTTTGCCAGATCCAGCTGAGTAAGCTGAATAAATCATTTCTATAAAGTTAACTCAGTAACAGAGAAATCTGTGGGTATAGAACAGTGTATTTGTAACTGCACAGATAATGGTGACAAATAAGTCACCTACTGAAATCAAATAAGTCACGAGCAGTAATGAACAAAGGACTAAATCTTATAGCATGTTAAGGAATATATCCAACAAAGTGGATGAGATGTCATTGTGTTAGACATAATTGAACTAAACCCAAACAAATGCCCATGAACCCAGAAGGTCGAAGCTAATAATGACAAGCTGTGAAAAGAACAGGTCAAGAAACATCAGGAGATGTTATCCCTTCTAGATTGGATCTTTACAAAATATTCATTAGCAAATGTGAATTGTTCTCTTCCTCACTTTCTAAATCTAAGCATGTATTTAAGTATCACAGAGCTCTTAAAAAAAGTAGCATATCCCTGAAAATTTGACAATTAATGAAAATTATATTATCATTCACTATCAAAGACCAAGACTTAAAGTTGGGCATGTGGTTATTTATTTATGTCTATAAAATACACAAGATCACCCATATTATTGTTTGTTCCGAAGTTGCAGAAATAAAACCGTGTATGTTACAAATTTGTATAGTAACTTAAGTTTTTCCTGATGTATAAAGTTAAATCCCATGCTGCTGGAGTTGGTTAGATTTTTTCTAATAGCCACATAAAGAAAAAAGGGAAAAAAAGTAAAAGTAAAAGAAAAAAGATTCATTTTCAAGTGCAGATTTCCATACATTTATCACTGAGAATATATTGCCCTGGGCGTGGCTAGATTAAGGCGAGACTGGGCAATGACAGTGACAAACTTTCTCTGAGGTCCAAGGCTGCCTTTGGTCCTTCAACAGCTTTCAACATCAGCTTTCAACAATTTACTTCCTCTTGAAGTTTTGGGAACTCAGGTTCCCATCTCTGTAGTGCAGGTTGTTTATACTTTTTCAACACCACGCAGGTGGTGGGGACACAGAGAAAGCATAAGAATATTATGCAGAGCCAGTGACAGCTTGCTTTTCCCTTGCTGCCACCTGAATTCAAGGGAATGTACCCCGGCCATGTGCTATCATGCAGAAAACATGTGGCTCAAAAATCCCTTGAACAGGCAAGTAATGGTTACTCATGGAACAGCAATTATAATATTCCTGTGATACTTCACTGTATTTTTTGTTTTATAAGTTATTTCTATTAGTTTACCTTTTGCATTTTACTTGTCTCCATTAATAAAAAGTGATAGAAGAAATCTAAAACCTGAAGTTCAGGTGTGATTTGTTCTGTACTGAATGGGAGTGACCTATCAAAAGCTTGCACATTGGTGCTAACTAGTGATGATGTATCATTTGAAAACCACTCCCTTAAAACTACAGTAGTATTCTTAAACTTTAATATGGAAAAAAAAAAAAAAGTATATTTTAGCCACATTTGAGTGCATCTTTATGTTTCGATGTCCTAACACAGCAGTGGGACAGCTGGGACAGCAGTGGAGTATATCCTGAAGGTGAAGGAAGGAAGCCTTAGTTAAATTTGTGTTTTTCTCCTGTTTGCCTCCTTCTTCCTCTTTTGAAACTTATTTAATGTTTGACTGCCAGGGATGGGGTGCAACTTTTCCTCTGAATTCATAGGTAACAGCTTCTTAAACGTAAGGAGTAGGTTGCAAAACATTTCAGAAGGGAAACAAATGGTGGTGGGTTGAAATGAAGAATTTTGGAGCAAGCCAAAGACTGCTCACAGATAGCTAGACAGACAGATGGGCAGACTGGCATACATAATGTACTATAGGTACCTGTAAATATGAAGAAGGGGAAAAAAAAAAAAAAAAAGATTTGGGCTCTCTATAAAAAGTTTGAGAACTGTCCAAACTTGGTACTCATTCATGCAACTAGTGTACTTGCCTCAGTGTTGGCATATCTTGAAACTTTACCTGACTTCTGATACTAAAAATGATAAAGAGAAAACACTTTGTTATTACATTCCTCACTGGCCAGTGATGTTTGTATGAATGTTGCACTATGTAGGTGTGAATTCTCTTAAAAAAAAAAATAAAAAATTGTGCTGTTCTAAAACCCTGGCTTGGACTTTCTGCCCCTGACCACCCACAAAAAAGAAAAGATTGCATAAAACACTGAATTCAGCTCTTTTTCTTTTCACAGCGTGCTTACATAGAAGTCCGTAACTTTGCCAGAGCTGTCATTATACAATGTTGCTAGAAAGAGCACGTGCTGTGCAAAAGCATACTGGGAAGAACTTATTTTCTTAACTTGAGACTTTGGGAAATACCTTCTTTTGGTGAGTTGCACTGAGTTTATGGAGCCTTTTCCCAATGATAAATCAATAAAACACAAAAAGAACATAGCCTCAGGCTCCAGAGAAACATATTGGAATCTCAGCCTGTAGAATTTTGAAGCTGGTTTTGAGCTGTATACATAGAATATAACTTAATAACCTAATAGGCAAAAAACCCAAAAAAGTTCCAGCCCACTTTGTCTGCAGTATCTTTAAAAAAATACCATCTATATTCGGGCAAGGATTAGATATAGGCAAAATTTATTCAAGGTAAGATTTTGAAAAAAAAAAAAAAAGTAAAAAAATAGAAGTCTTATGAAATAATTAAACATTCCTCACAGAAAAACCTGAAAATCCATAGAGTTTGGCACTATCAGTAGTAACAATGGGAGTGTGATACCCTTAGTACTCATATACCTCTCAGTCCAATTGACAAGGGAAAAATTACTTCTACCATGTCTAAATCCTTGATAACCAAGAGATAATATCACAAGAAGTTCAATGCTGTTTGACTGTAAATAGTTCCTTGTTATTCCAGTCAGAAAGGTTGAAGGAGAGGAGCTCGGCATGTACAGGACAATGCTGCTGACTCTGTTGCTTTGAGATAGAAACTGGTAGAGGAGACCACAAGCCTGTTCAGAGCAATAGTTCATCTCTAATGGTAATGTTTGATAAATGCTTTAGCAGAAAAGCAAAGAAATCAATCACAGTCTAGTTCTAAAATCCACATTAGCGATTAAGCCCCAAAGCTCTTTTAAAAGTTAATAAATATAATATGTTCTTACAATTCGGATATTATTCACTTAAATGTCTAATCCTTCACTGAATCTTGTTAAAACCTTAGTTTCGGTGATAGTCTATTGTGATAAACTCTACAATGCAATTATCTGGAATGGAACTACCATAATTTACCACAAATGACAACGGGCATGGTTATGAACTGCTTTTTCATCACAAAAGATAACTATACCAGATTGCATTCTGAACACAGCTGAACAGCTTGAACTGGAACACTTTGACTCCACTTTTGTACATACAACCAGAAACAGAAAAAGAATGTTGACTTTCTAAGAATCTCAAAAATTACATTGTCGGTAAATTCATTTATATGTGTTTTTCTAGACACATTTGTGTGCGTGGGTATATTTTTTTATAAAACTACCTTTTGAAGGAAAGAGAAATCAAACCATTCAGTGTTTTTGATAACAAATCAAAGACAAGGACATTAGCCAGGTGATCATGCTTATAGTTCCCTTAATCCTTTCTTGAATTGTAGTTTAGTGCACATTTGTTGTTGGTGAGACATTTCATGCAGAGAAAATTTACATCCCAACAGTAGTCAGCCAACTGGACAACTGAAGTGAAAAATTATAGACATTGAGCTAAATGTTTAATGATTTTATGAGTACCTACTTATTTAATTCAGCCAAGCAATCTTTGCCCAGCATCTTTTAAGTCAAAGCCATTGCAGAAGTCTGTGTGGTTTTAACTGCTACAATACAGGTTTGTCCATGTGCGGAAAGTGAGTAGATCATCCAGGATTTTAAGGAAGAAAGGTGAGAGCTAACGTGCCTAAAGAATTACCTCCAATTTAGATACTGCAAATATATGCCCTGCTACAATCCTGATTTTTTGAGATGACAGTTAGGCAGCTAGGCTTCCCATACCACCATGTCAACAATATTTTTAGCCAATATTTTATGTCAATCTGTTAAGAACCAAGTAATACCTCACTTCATATCATAAAGGGTAGGAGAGGATATGCGAAAAAAAAAAACCCACCAAACCTAAAACATTTTACCTTAGTATCTCACACTGAGTTGGCTGATACAGTAAGAGATCCTACCCTATCAAATCAGCGGACACAGTTTTGGTCAGCCATCGAAAGAGCCTACAAGAAGTACAGTGAGCCACGGATAGCCAATAAAAAAATATTAGCCAGGGAATTTTATTAAAAAGTTGTCAAAACCTTGGCACCTAACTCAGGTCTATGTTATTACTTTTCACATTTATCAAAATACTGGAACTTCTAAAATCATATAATAGTTCAAGAGCCAAAATATTAGGAACCTTCTTCTTTGAGGTTAGGTACAAAACTGGAAAGTGCCTTTTTAAAAATTAGGTTCATAAACTCATCCAAAAAGCTAAGTTTTTAGTTCTAACCATGCTTGACCTTAACTGTGGTTATATTTCTGACACCTCGGAATCCATGAGACTCTAGGAAAAAAGAGTTGGTCATCTCTGCAGTCTTCCCCGTAAGTCAAGAGACAGAAGAAATATAAACACTTTAGCCTCACTTCTGGCATTCTTATCTGATGAAATTTTCTATATTCTATGCAAAAAAGTTGTTCGGAACTGTTGAATCAATACGCGAACAGCTGATGTATTTAGTGTCAGACTCAACATTATGTTAAGCGTGGGAAGAGGACCTCTCAGCTTCTCTGTAGGTTCCAGAGCCTCTACTTCATGTTGAAGCTTGAGTTCTAGATCTTCAGTGTGGGGCAGTTTAGAAACAGTATCTCCAAATAAATTCTACCCACACTCAGAGAGGCCTAATGAGATTTCTCTAGCTCAAACAATCTAGGCTTTTCAAAATGTTTCATAGAATCATAGAATCATAGAATCATCTAGGTTGGAAAAGACCTTTAAGATCATCAAGTCCAACTGCTAACCTAACCTTGCCATCCCACCACTAAACCATGTCCTTAAGCACTTAAGTTTCCTTGGGCTTGGTTGCTTAAATTCTTTTATTTGTATCAGTGAGGCACAAAACTGCCAGTATGAGCTTCAGGACTGTGGTAACTCAGCTCCATGGTTTTTGAAAGGTCTGGACCACAGGCATTACACAGCTTCCTCTGTCTGTTATGTAAATGAACCCTTGCTTTTGTTTCTTTTGGCCTGGTCAAACACAGGACACGAATGTTTCAGGTCTTCTGAACCTCTCAGCTTGAGTGTGCTGCCTAGCATCTGTTCTTTAGTCCTACACAAATCTTTGGAGTCCTTTCTACTGAGCTTGGTTCCTTAGTGACTGTTTTTCCCCTTTATCACCAATACTTTATTCTGGGATCATTTTTTATTTGCTTATCTAATTGCTCCCATTTCATTTAACTGTGGTTATGACTTAGGCTTTCAAATATAAGGTAATGAATTCTATGAAATAAACCAAAACCTTTTATCATGCATTGTTCATTTTGACCCTACTGTATGCAGTACACTGGTTCATTTTTTAATCTCCAAGATTCTCATTCCTGTTAAGTGATGTAGCAAAAATCAGTGAAGAATACAGTAATTATCTTCATTTGAATGCGTACATTAATGACTGACAATTTATTCTCGTTCAGTAGTAGCAAATGAGTATAGCTGACATTAAAACACTGCATTATTGCATTAAATCTGTGATTTTTCACAGAAACTCATTATATTCCTGTGTATTCCACCTAGAAGGTTTAGATTTATTATTTATGAATTTGATTCCTCCTTTGACATAAAATATTAAGAGTAGTTCTATAAGCCACTGAGGGAAAGAATTAATTTTCATCCAAGATGTATACAATAGTAAAAAAAAAAAAGAGTAAAATAAAACAGTGGCAAAATCTACTTTTTGCTTTGAGGGCTGAAAACATTCCTTATTTCTCAGCAAGAACTTTAAAAAGAAACATATTTAGTTTTATCTAGCCACTAAATTATTAAATTGCTAAAACAGCCTGACAGCTAAAAGCAGCATTTTTCAAGGTTTCTCTGTTTTCCCACTTCTGTTATCAAGGTCATGGAGTGGATTTTACTGCTGTTTGTCATGCTTCAGAAACACAGCGATTGCCTGATGAATAAAATCAGAAGAATGACAGGTGCATGGAGTCGGACCTTCGGAGAGGCGTATGTACTTCATTTAGTAAGGATATCAGCTACTCCCAAGGCCCAGAACACTGCGATGGAATTTGTCTTTGATCCAAAGTAAAGAACTGAGAGGACTTAAAGGCAGCGTGCTTCAGTGCTGCCTTGCTGTCTGCAACTGTCACTTGCCTTCAGCTCTTCCACAGTCACACTAATTGACAAAGATTGTGCAACATTTGACTAGCGTCTCCCTTCCAGTCTACAAAGAAGAGAATGAACAGTGCTTTCAGTTAAAAACCTCCTGGTAAAGAGTAAGGCACATTATAGGGAAAGAAGCCCTGACTCCTTTACAGCCCATACTGTGTGTCTGGCAGCTCCATTTTTGCTTTATCAAAAGTAATTCATCTGCTCACAGAGGTACAAAGGGGCAAACTTTGTAAAAGGATTAACATAATCATATTCAAACGGCACTCAGCTATAGACTTACAATCAAGTAAGTTCAAGGAAAACAAAAATGAACAGTTAAGACTGGAGAGAGCAGCACTAGGCAACATCTTCCACTTCTGTCAGTCTCGGCGTACGTTAGCCTCACTGGCTGCGTCAGCTTGGCAGGTACTGAAGAACCAGTGACCGCTTTGAACTTCCAGTTATTTCTCAGATTAATTATTTAACTAGTCACAGTGCCAAACTGATGCCCATGGTGCCCATGCAGGCAGCCTGAGCTCAGTCTGCCCCGTGATGTCGAGCTGTTGCACTATACGGCAAAATCAGTGTCACATACTGCGCTGCCGGTGGGTTCTGCGCCAGTCGCTACAGTTCTGAAAATAAATGCTGCTGGTGCACGTGCGAATGCTTTTGAAAGTAATTGTACATCTTCGTCTTTGCATGGAAGGGCTCAAAGTAGCAGAAGCTCAGGAGGCCCTGCCTGATCTTGCCCTCCTTTTCACATGCCTACAGTTCTGTCAATTCAGAGGGTGCCACACCAACATCTCCTTCTTTGCACCATGTCAGAGGGCTATTGATCTAAACAGTACTAGTTATGTCGAAAGTAATTATACACTTACGTAATTATGCAAGGAGAGATGCAAGAAAAGAGTTGCAATTAGAGATAAGCTTCTAATAAACTCAATATCTATCATTATAATAGATTTATTTGTATATATTGGTATTATTAGTATACATTTTGCCATACAGTACTCAAGACTAACCCTCTCTAGTCACAGAAATCAGTGGCTTAATTACCCTAATATACTTAGGGCAAGGATTTAACTTTTTATAACATATTTGATTGCCCATTGCCTAAAATTTCCTTTCAGGAACACTTAAATGAAGGGTTTATAGGACTATAATTTCAATTATAGTCAAAAAATAAAATAAGATAAAATTAAGATAAAATAGGTCTGAGAAAATATCTAATGCCAAAGTCTGTTATGAACTCTCTTCAGAAGAATAAATTAATAAGAATTTTTATTTTCATTGTATGACCTCTCATAATGCATTTCAAAAAGACAGAAACAAGCTGTTCTATCTAGAGCTCTTCAACTGCCATCAGGTAATTTTGAAAGTGATAAAATATGACATTAATGTGATTAATGCATGCATTTTGTAAACAAAACAATTAAAAATAAAGCTGAGTATTAGTTAAAATTCATGGTAATTGCAAGCCTTCATTAACACTGCACAGCTGAGGACATTAGATAAAAGTCTTAAGAACTGCTTGCTTTTCAATCAAGCTCCTGTTATTGAATGTTTTGTAAATAGTAATTTATTATCAACTCGCAGAATAGTTCCTAACGTCCTTAAATCACTTAAAATTTTAATCTAGGCTGTTTTCCTTAGTTTGTTTTTCTGTTAAGTGTAAGAACAGCAAAGGTGTTCTGGCTGTGGAGAAGTGCGATATTTCGATGTGAAAGAGAAATCTGAAATGCTTATTATTCCTAAGAAAACTGATAACATCAAAACAGAAGCAATCTTGTTGCCACACTACTTTAGCATAATGAAAACTGGCAGAGCAACATCTGTTGTGTTTTAGAGACTGAGTGAAGAGATTTCCCTGCTCCCTCTGATTGATGCTGGAGATCCATCACTCAGTACAGAGGCTGAGCATGGCTAATGTATTTCACTGGCATCTTATTCCATCTTATGTGACAAGGGGTGAGACAAAACCAGTGACATGTGAACATGACGCAAACCCGGAATGTATGCTCTGTGGTTTTCAGGAGTTTGTGTTCATTTGTCTGTTTGTTGTTTGGTAGGTTTGGGGTTGGGGTTTTTTTGGTTGTTTGGTTGGGTTTTTTATTTTTCCCTAAGAGGGTATGATTATTTAAGCAAACTAAAATAGGACAATTAAATAATTTTGAATGGACAGTTTAGCCCTGATTTGTTAATAACACTCACCAGTACCTGCTGTTCTCTCCTGCATCATCTGACAAGGTACAGCTTCACATATCCTTCCATTCTCACTTGGACAGCAATCATCTGTGGTGCTATGTCACGACCCTTAAAGAGTAGCTAGGAGTTTGCTGGGGAAGGTGGAAGCACAGTATTTCCCAGTCTTGAACAAAACAAGTCTGAATTTGGATTGTACTGCTGCTGCAGAATTCAGACCTCCTCCAAAACGATGGTTAATTCTTTACCTATTTCTGAATTTCAATAACTCTTTTTGGACTAACAGGATATTTAGATAGAGAAAGAAGAGAGTGGTGATTTTATTTTGACAGGTCACGCTTATGAGAATGACACAGGACTACTGCATAAATTTTATGATTCTACATTTATATTATAAAAAGACAGGTATTTTTCTGAAAGAATTCATAAAAAATATTTAAAGTGAATGAAGAGTTAGAGAATGTATTATATATTGTAAAACTTAGAGTTCTATCTGCTTGGTTATTTTAAAGGACTTATTTCATAAATCTTTTTAAGGTAAGCGAATGCTAGGTCCCACAGGGCTTTATAACCTAAAAGGGAAAGGAATTAATAGTGCAAATAGCAGGAAGCTACAGACAAAGAAATTCAAATTAGAAGAATACATTTCAAACTGTGAGAGAGATGAGTTGCTGGAAGAAAATCTCAAAAACTACCAAGGGAAGAGCCATTTCCCCATCTTTTTATGTATTTGTACTAAATCTAGGTTCCTTTCTCAAAGAAGACATGCTGTAGTCAAACATGGTATTTGACAGGGAATTAGGAAGATCTGAGGTGTAAAGCAATTCAAATTAGATTATTTAGGCGCCCATTCTATTTTTAACCTCTATAAAACTAAGAAATATTCAGTTACTGTGTTCTTTTTGGCTCTTCTCACTAGCGTGGATAAAGGAGCATATGCTTGGCTGCTGTTAGATGTTACACTGCATCCAGCAACTCACTTCACGACAGAAGAAACTTAAGACCATTTACTGTTAAGGGGACATTATTCTGACTATGCAGCTTCTTGTTTGAAATGGATCATTCCCTGGAAGCGAAGTGAACCATGTGAAAAGACAAATTGCTTCTTTCACGTTTCCATGAATGCAGAAGATCACTCTTGTCTGTCTGTTGCCACCAAGGTTATCATACAGAACACGTTGAGCTATTGTAGAACCTGTCCCGATGCAACAGAAATTATAATTCCTTGAATCTTATAGTTGCCATCTACCTGTATAGTAAATAACTCCTTTGATATATTACAAAGTACAGCACAGTAAGATTTGTTAAATGTTTTGAATTACCAGAAGAGCAGATCTGGACTGAGCTGATAAAAGCTCTTTGTTCTACTTCTCTTTGCAGCAAATCACAAAACAATACTGAAACCAGTAACTATATTTGGTGTCAGCATGTTTTGTCGTCTTTCATAAATGTATAGTATTCTGAAATTTGCTGAATATGCTAATCTGGTCTATCTAATATTTGCTTATATAGAAAAAACAAATACATCTCATAAAAAATATAAAAAGAAAATTGTATTTGACAACTAACACAGCCATTTCACTACAACAACAAATCACCAACAAATCAGAAGTCTAAACTCAGCCTTACCCTAGTTTGGAGGGAGGTAACTGAAGACATTGGAGCTGTACTTATACCAGGTCTGGACGTGGACATTAATGTCTGATACTACATGATAAAGCATTTGCAGGTTTTCTGACTGATAGAAGGATAATATAGTTGTGCCTACTGTTTCTTACAGACATTGTGGAAAGTTCTTAAATTTAGGTGATGAGAACGTGTACAACATTTAATAGAAAGACAAGATACATTCAGGTATTCATGGAACATATTTCATTCTCATCTTAGTGGATTCAGCTGTTTATTTTCTGATTGAAACAAAAAAGTGTATAGGCAGGAGATGTAGTACTAGAAAGCTATTTAACTGTATGTGGCCGTGTTACATATGTTTTCTTTGTCTTTCAAAGGGACTTTAATGGTTTATGACTAAAATGGATAAAAGACCCTAACCTTGTTGACAATCCAATCCAACAAGAAGTTAATATATGCTATTGCAAGCTACTGACATTTTGGGGAAAAAAAGAAAAAAAAAAAAGAAAAAAAAAAGAAAAAAAAAAAGAAAAAAAAAGAAAGCCTTTAAAAAGTACTGTGTTTACTTGGCAAGAAGGATTCTATTGATAAAAAACAGTTGGCACCATTTCTGTTTTATTCAACAAGAAACCTTAAGCTATTGAGA
Source organism: Aramus guarauna (assembly GCA_013400195.1). Lineage (NCBI taxonomy): Eukaryota > Metazoa > Chordata > Aves > Gruiformes > Aramidae > Aramus > Aramus guarauna. The sequence continues at coordinate 63,064 of VXBL01004261.1, read as the reverse complement.
AGATAGTTTTCAGGATATACACATCCTCTTTTCCAGTTATCTCTATTTATTATACATAGTTTGATTGCATCCGTCATCTGGTACTATCCATCATGTGCTATATATACTTTTTCTAAGAGTATATATCAGCACTGTCTTTGGCACAAATCATCACTGACATGAGGAAAAGCAGAAAGCAAAAGCAGGAAAGGAAAGCTAGAATGTATAGCATATACTGCATTCTAACTTGCTGTCTTGAAAGTAGCTCTAGAAGATGAGGAAGATACTAGCAACACTAAAAGAAAGAAGACACTAAGAATTTCTGCTGGTTTAAGGCAAAAAACTTATAACCAAAGTTAAACTACATTTGTACACAGAACTTTAGATAGTCTGATTTTTTAAGTAAAGTAAAATTAACCTATGTATTAAAATGCTATTTTAATTTAATTGTAGGCAACATATAGATAGGAGAAAGTTAGTAGATCAGTGTGATATTCTCTCTGTTGAGGTATGACTTCTGTTGGTGACAGCAGTATGACCGGTATTGGTATGACATGATTTTTTTGTGCGGAAATGATGTAGAAACAGTGAAAGTTCCCAGCATTTTGGGTCATTTCCATTTAGCATGTTGTTTATCAGAAAACCAGGTTGAATCACATTTCATCTATAACTGTGTTCAGATATATTTTATTTTAAAGTTGGTTGGGATCAGTGCTCCTTTAAAGCAGCTGGCTCATACTGGTCACTTCTTTGCAAGCACTGAGAACTACGGAAGAGTCTATTGCCTTTATGTGTATTTGCGTCCATGCCATTTGTGACAATGCAAGTACTTATTCACAAATGTAAAGTTTTCTCTTGGTCATACGTGATGGGCCATGATGGGTTCAGATGACACTGAGCACTCCATCTACTCTGTCACTGAACTGTGACATTCAGGAGCAAAGTATTTTTCTTGACACTTGAAAGTATTTTTTTTTTTCAGAGATTAAGATATTTGTACAGTAAAGAAAGGGAGAGGCAAGGTTCACAGACATATTTGGCTTCTCTCAGTATGAGCTGAAGTGAAGCATCAAATGCATGACGATTAGTGCAGCTTTCAGTGTTTGAAAGGGCAAGAACTGCCCACAGGCTCACCACAAATGGGAAATGCCCCGTCAGTCAAAGGCACCAGGGGAGATAATGAACCTTGGGAAAACCATCCGGACAAAACTTAAGCCTTGACTTCTTCACTTGCCCTGAGAAATGTGCTGAAAGGGCAGGAGCGTGCTGCTCTGGAACGTGCTGTGCAGTGGCCTTTTACAAGTGGGTCAGAGGACAAACAAGAAATTTTGGTCATGTTATTTCCAGGCTAGGAAATACAGGAGAAGATAATCAGGAAAAAAAAACATCAACTTGTAACCGTAACAACATTGTACTTGGAAGGCAACACCAGTGGTTTGCCAACAATATAAGAAACCGAACACGTAAGGATTATTGCCTCAGGAATGCTGCTACTTTGAATGTCCCATTTTGTTTTCTAATAAGCTTGTTGCAATAATTCTTAACAGTTCAGGGTCTACAAGCTGCAGAAGGAGATTGTGCCCGTTTTTGAAGATAAATGACAGATTTTGGGCTAATACAAGTTTATGTACTACATTTACAGTTCCTATTATAGCTTTGAAAATAGATAAAATCGGCAGGAACAATCCCAGCATATTAACTCACAAATTATGGCCAATGACACAATCACGTGAGATATCAGAACAAAGCCCTCCATTTCATTAGTATTGTACGTGATTTCTAGATAGGCATTTTTAAAATCTGCTGTCCTGGCTCTGGCTAGGATAGAGTTAATTTCCCAAGGAGCCAGGCCAGGTGAGCCAGGCTGGCCGGGGGCTATTCCATACCATGTGCTGCCATGCTCACCGTAAAAGGGGGCTGGTTGGGAAGGGGCGGGTTCGGCATGGTTCTGGGAGGACTGAGCGTCTGGTCAGTGGGTCATCGGATTGGTAAATTGCTTGCTGTTATCACCCATTGTGACTATATGTTGTTAGTACTGCTGTTGATTGTTTCCCTCTCCCCTGCTGTCCCAGTAAACTGTCCTTACCCCAACCAATGAGGCTTTGCCTTGATTTTTCTGTTCTCCTCCCCATCCCGCCACGGGAGGGGTAAGCGAGAGGCGCGTGGTGCTCGGCTGGGGCCAAACCACATCATCTACTCAGATATAATTTTATTTTCTGCAAGAAGTTAAAAAAATCATTAGAAATGAACTTGTCTTATAGTTTAGGAAAATAGGAATTTTATTCCACATATCCTGGTATAAGGTTGCACTAGAAACACTTGAATCACTTGAAAATACCTTCAATTTGAAAATAAATACTTTTAAAACTTTTTTTTCATTAAAATAATGAAAAATAAAGTTTCAGTAGGTTTTATCAGGCTCAAAATACCATAACACCATAGAGTTTTTCATCATCATATGATGATGATGATGCCTGCCCAGGGAGGTTGTGGCAGCCTGGAAGTGTTCAAGGCCAGGTTGGATGGGGCTTTGGGCAACCTGGTCTAGTGGAGGGTGTCCCTGCCCATGGCAGGGGGGTTGGAACTAGATGGTCTTTGAGGTCCCTTTGAAGCTAAAACATTCTGTGATACTATGATATTTTGTCCAATACAAAATAAAACTAATCTGTCCTGTGCTTGGTAGTTACAGCTACAGTTCTTGTTTGCACTGCATATAGAGACATTAGCAGAATTCTAAACATATCTCAAAACTACTATTTACTTTGATGATGCTCTCTCCCAAACTCAGTTTATTCCACTGTGGCAATATGAAGCCATACTTTTTTTTCTCCCAATGATTACTATGAATTCTATTATTTATTGTAAAGTAATTTTCAAAAGTACATCAAACCCCTGTGACAGCCTGTTTACTCCACTTTGATCACGAGACTAGGAATAGTGTGACCTTCCAAGGTCCCTTCCAACCTGAATGATGCTGATTCTACAAGTGATTAATCCTGAAAGCCTCTGCAGAGTAAATTAGAAATATTATTCCCATTCTACTAGTCAAGATAAGGAATTCAAAGAGTTAAGTAACCTAGGGCAGCAGCAGTTCTTGTCAAAGTCATGTTTTAGTCCTCAAAGTTTGTCTTTTTGATTCAGAGAGGCAGCAAAACACACACTGAAACTTTAAGAATATTTTCTGTAAAAATCAAAGAAATTAAGACTGTTTCAGATGATTACCCAGAAGTTTTGATCCCTACTGAACCGATAGTTTGGAATATGATATGTACTGAACAAGAAGCAATGATAAAAGACTTTTGCAATGCCAAGGTTCCAAAAAACTGAAAATAGTGAGAGACCCATGGAAACATGGTGAGTTGACATCTGTCCTTTGCTGGAGCTCTGTTCCTAAATTTAGATTAACTTTCTGTGGCAGAATCCCTGAAAGTAGTAGAAAGGCCCATACTTGCTCCACCCCCATATGAGATTATCAGTCTCAGGGATTCTTGCCATAGGAAGACGTTTTCTACCTGGCACACGGCATGTCAGCAACATCTAATGCAGTGCATGCCTGTTCCGTTAACATCTTTTTTTTTTTGCTTCATTTTAAGAGCTGTTCTATATAATCAGTGTAAAATAAACTGTGAAGACAAGTAAAAGGGCATGAGATTGCCTGAAATAGTTAGCTAGTTATTCTGTATCTGCTGTCTATTGCTCATTCAACTACACAGAAAGAAAAAGAAAAAAGAAATCTTGATGGTATCTACCAAAAATAGCATATGTATCTCCTCTATTATTGTAGCAAGAAATAAAAGCCCATGATCTGATGTAATAACTTATATACATATAAAAATTAAAAATATATAAGTTAATATGTATATTTATTATACATAGTTATTATATAAATATGTTGATAAATATGTAGTATAGTGTTTATATATAGCACATATTTAAATAATATGTACCCCATAATAAAAACCCCAATATTTGCCCCAGGAAAGCATTCCTTGTGATTAACACACTTTTGTTGCAGTTATTTCACGATGTAATACACCTAGATCAGGTTTTCTTATCTCTTAAGGGTTTGAATGCAAATTGCTGGTTTGCTTCCTGTATTCCTGTATATACCATGTAAGAGGAGATTCTCTGTAGTTTAAGGGTTAAACTCCTTAGAAGACAGTTTTGTGGCACCTAACGAGTTCTACATTTCGTGGTCGTTCTCCTGAATGTTGACAGAGGTACCAGATGATTTCTGCCATGTGCTCCTTCAGTAATTGTTGAAGTCAGTGATTTTACAGAGACCTTATCCTCATTATTCCAAATGAGGGTCACATTACTGTTTTTCTACACTAAAGATCAGTACTGTACAGTTCAACATCCTCAAAATACTTATCCTATTCTGTTCAGAAAATTGAGAAAATTAAGCATATTGAGTCTGAATCTGGTAACATAGGAGGGAACATGAAGATAATTGGAAGAAAGTAGCAGTGCCACTAGAATATTATCATTTTAACAAATGCCAATTAAAATGAGAGATATTGTAAAGTGAAAGATATTTTTACTTTTAAGTCCAGCAGCCTATTATTCTTTGTTGATGAATTTGTCTGAGTACCTAGAAGAAAAACAATCTCCAAATTAGAATAAAGGTATTCTGAACACTTAAATATACATATTTACACTCCCTTTTGATCAATAGATATTAAATTCCCACTTAACTATGATAATGGTTGTACAATTTTTTAGCACAATTTTATCTTGTGGTTATATTCAGTTCTTAGAATTAACAGAAGGAAGGGAATATAAACAAAAAGAAGCTAAAACAAGAACAACAAACCCCATTAATTCCATACTAAGGCACATCCTCATATCCAAAGAGAAGTTGAATACAACTGAAAGCAGCATAGTAGCCGGATTGGAATCAGGAAATTTATATCAGTGCCGAATCAGTTACAGGTTGCAGGTGTCCAGAATTAATTAAAATAAATTGCTATAAATCAGGCATTAGCTATCTCCCATGAGTGAGGAAAAGCAGAAAAGAAAGTAAAAATAAAAAGTATTTCAGTTATAATATTTAGTTATAATGAAATGTTGAAAAGTATTGGACAATAAATGTCAGAAAGAAATTTGTGCAATGTGTGGTAGTTTTCATTTTAAAATCTGTTTGAAGATCTCTTCTCAAACTACATTAAAGTGTGATTAATTTTTAGAAAGGGATTTATACCAAATGACTTTGTTGTATCTGATGTTGAACTTTCTGTGTTTATGATTACAAATAATATAGCTAACAGGCATTAAAATAGCCTGAATTCTGTATTACACAGCAGAAGCTTCAGTGCAGGCAAATCAAAACTGATTTATAATTGCAAGTCGATTCTACGATTCTATGATTCTGTAAGTACATAGAAAAAAAATTCAGATGAACAAATATTTAAGGATCCTATATGTTAGAAACTATATATAAAAGTAATACCATGTAAATATGTATGAACATTTTTCAATATTATTCTTCTTTGTCTTTAAAAATTGTTAATGTGTGAAACCATATCAAACAGACAGTTCAAAGGTCAGAAAATTTGCTGTTCTATAAAAATCCCTACAAAACCATAGAAGTCCAATAACAAACCCAATGTGGTACGTTTTCCTAAATCTTAGAGAAAAGATTGGACAAAGTCAATTTCTACATCCACAACATTCCAAGTTCAGTGAAGTTGCAAAACACATGGCGCAAGTCATAGCAATGTTGTTTTCACTGTAGTGGGAGGCTTTCCAAAGTAAAAATGTTGGTGAAATAAATCAGTTTCCAGGGGTTCAAAGATCTGTCTGAACATCCAATACATCAGAACCTTGCTTCTTCCTCTTCTCTGAAGCTAAATTAAAACTTAAACTGTTACTAAAAAAAAAGATAAAAGAAGAGCAAATAAAATTCCAGGAAGATAGAAGAGACAAAGAGATGAAAAGCAGACAAGTGTACACACTCTGCTATGAATACAGCAGGATAAAGAACATAGTATTAGGGAGCGAATAAATCTGATTCTGTAAGCTTACAGCCATGAAAGTGAAGGTCTATTTGAGTCATTGGGCAGGAAAGTCACTGCAATTTGGAATGCTCTTCAAATAGAAATATCTTAGGTCTGTGCCCAAGACTCCATGGAGATTTATTCTCACAGAAAACTGCATTTGGTGGTGAGGTCTTGAAGATGGGATTTGTCTTTTCTCAGCTACTTAAAAGCGCTGGATCTTGTCTAAACTATATATCTGGTTCTGTCTCCCTCTAGGAGGCAGACAGAAATAAGCATATTGGGGGACAATTCACATTGCTAGTTTTGGATGGGTATTTGGGCTTAGTGCAGCGTTCTGACCAGCTCCTGCTTCACTGCTTACCAAAATGCCAGATGACTGGCTTAGAAAAAGAGCCCATCTTCTGGGCTGCTAAAGCCTGGTTTGACTCAAACTCAGTCTCTGCTGAGAAAAGGCTGTTTTGCCCTAAGTAGAGCATGAGATAACGCAATAGTCAGACTTAGCAGTTCCTGTGCTGAAAAAGTCACACCTGCAGGAGTCATGGTGACCATTAAGCTCAGGAGATTCCTGCTCAATACAGCTGTTCCTCCACGGACACTCTCCTGCAGCCTGGGCAGAGACTGAGGGGGATGCAATCAAGAAGCTGCTATTGAATACTTGCATAAATCATGTAAAGACACTCAAATCTTTATGATAGGGCCACATAACATCTGAATGAAAGCTGGGTAGATGGTGGGTATCAGAATATATCCAATGCACTTTCTGGTTTTCACAGACTTTTTGTTCTGATCTTTACTAATATTTAAATCAGGAAATGGAAAAAAAAGTAGATTCATATATAATGTGCCTGGCAATTTTTTATTAAAACAATTGTTGTTCTGTATTTTAGTCTTGATTGTACTTAGATGGGTATTCTATCAATAAAGGTATTGGGTTTTTTTACATCCTGCGATACTTGGTGAAATGTGGTTTTTTTAATTGGTAGTGTTTATGAATGGAAAAGGGACATTTGGTCTGAGATAACTGAAATGGAAAAAAACCAACAGAAGAATTTGATGGAGAGGAGGGAAATTTGTGTGCACAGGAGCAGAGGGTGAGAGAAAAGGACACTGAGGTGTCTTCTGACACCTCAAAATGAGGTGGCACTAGCTACAACACCCCAAGGCACACAAAAACATCTCAAAACAGTGGTGGTACAGGTCTGTAAACTCACTCTGGCTTTTCCTGTGTGATAGATTACACATGTAGAGCCTTCTGCCTGACAGAAGTGTCAATATATTTAGTTACCTATGCTATCTTTAAGAGGAGAAGGGGGGAGAAGATAGCATTGCAAAAAGAGAGCTATCAAAAGCTGTAAGTCTAGTCAAGAAGCTATTAGCAATGAACTTCTTTAGTTACCTGTGCCACAAATCAAGGCCCCAGCTTTTGAACTGGCTTTTCAAGTAACTCAGCTAAAACCACACCACTTGTAAAACAAGGGCATGGCAGCTGAGAATGCAGCAAATCTGTAAAAGAGGTGAGGAAGGGAAGACTAACAACTCGACATTATAAAACGCCGGCTAGTAGACAATCTCACTGAATTGGTTTAGTGGAGACACAAAATATGAGAAACCTTGTGATGGGGGACATGGTTCTGGCCTGTTTGTGGGTTTGTGTACTGTAAAACATCTACGAGTTTCATTTGCTTCTAGGTTTCTGGTTCGAAAGAGGAAACGTTACATCCTGGGTACCGCACCATCTGAGTTACAGCCTCATTTCTCTGCTAGCTTGTTTCACACCGCTCCCATTCACACACCATCTGTTTCTCAGGGTATAATTTGGCCCCCGATCTTGTCCACCAAATCAAAGCTTCTTATTGTTTTTAGAGGCAACACACAGAGAGGCAGATAGATAATAAACCTACATCGTAGTTACAACCTGCGCCACAAGATTTTTAATAAAATGTTGCAGACTAAAATGGCTGTTCTCATATATCACAATTAATGTGGTAAATGGCTCCCATGACCCTTTGCCTCTCTATAAATCACAAACTATGAAGATATACCAGGGTGATCAGATCAGTCAGTGGACGTTTAATTAAGTGTGCAGTTTTTCAAGCTGCTATTTATAAACAAGCAGAAGTAATTTTTCTCCTGCAGTAGAAAATTAGAGTCTAGATGAAGGTCTACAAATTAGATTAAGATACACTTCTGGATTATACATTTAACCAAGAAATGCACTTACATTATCTCACTGAAAAAGCATATATCAAACCCTACACTTTTTTATAGACAGTATTTAGCATTTAAAGAGCATCTGACAAGAGCTTCAGCATGTGTCAGAGAAAATATTTCTGTTGTTTTCATGTGTCATATTGAATATCAATCTCAATAAAACCACTAATAGTACTTCAAAGTCTGTTATTATGCTGTGTTTGTGTCTCATGACAAGCAACATGTCCTGGGACAAACTGCCTGTGCCAACTTTTCTACATGGAAAACATAAGCTTTTCATCTTGACTTCTGGAATTTAAATAATGAATTGCATTTCTTCCACAAAGAATGAAACCTGCTTACATAAGCATCATTTGTTGTACCAACTTGCATCTTCATCTGGGAACTGTACGTGCTTGAGCAGTGCCTAGCACAACAGACACTAAGACAACATTCATATCAAGCTAGTTATTTGCACATTTTTAGTAGCTGAATTCTGATAACAAAAAAAATTTCCTGGGAAAGAACAAATGCGATTTTATTTGTTCCTTTCCTTTCCATTCAATTTTCTGCCTTTTTTTGGATTATGAAATAACCTTTTATGATATTGTTGATCTCAATACAGATGATAGTAGAAGAAGTTAAAGGACTATATATAGATCAGTCAGGTATGTTCCAATACCTTTTGGCTAAAAACTAATGAACCTGTGAAGTGACAAGCAAGGTGGCTGTTCAACATTGGTGATCCTCTAATTTTACTTGAATTGAATTTTTCACCTTCTTTGATCTTTCTTTCATGACTTTGAATAATTTGCATTCATTGAAATACAACATTTTTTCTCTATATAGACCTGGGATAGAAATCCCCTGGCATGGTTTTAAATGCTAAAAATAATCAGCTTTGATAATATTCAGTCAGAAATTTCAGTTTCTTCATCATATTTTGGGCTCAGTCTATGAATCTTTTAATGGCAAACTGATATTTCCTACAAAATGAAAAAGGTGCCTGCTTGCAGTGCTTTAACTGTTTCTCATTTTGGTCTTCTCTGATGGCAGTTCTTTGCTCACGGTCAGTTTACTGCTAAGAATGTGACAAGAGCAGCAGCTTGTAATTTGTCAAGACTCCTTGAGACTGCTTTTAGTTGCTTCAGTAAGTTTAATGCCTATCCACAGAGTCCCTTGTGTAGCATCCTTCCTATTGATCAAAATCCTCCACTTGCTAAGTGCAAAATCCAACTTAACAGTACATGGATAATAATGCCACAGAGCAATCTACCACAGAGCTCCGAGGAGTGCTGTTAAGAACCTGGGGCATCGATACTCATTTTTTCAGTCACTGTGCTACAAGAACGATAGCAGCTGCAGAGAAATTTCTAAGCTTCCAGAATGTGCATTAAAAGCGTGGCAGGAGTTTCTTTTTTCTTAGCAAGGTTTCAACATCATACTAAAGAGCGTTAAGCCACAATCCAGAATAAGAAGTTCTTGTCCTCAGCATTTAAGGAGAGAGGAAACTGGATGCTTCTGAAGCCCAGAATCAAGAGTTTTAAAGCAGAGTACATTTTCCTGCACTTTGTGTTCACTGAAGAGCTATTTCTTTTGTTGGATGAGCTATTCTTGATCTATCTCAACATTCTTTAACCTTTTCCTCCATTTTTTGCTTGAAATGTGTATTGTGGAAATATGAATGCAAACTTTGCTGTTTGCGATATTACCAGTGAAATGCTTCAGTTGCTTCTGTAATTAAACTGTTAATTTTGTACCACAACGAAGGCCCAGGTAGTTCAATAGATCACAGCAATTTTTTCATCAAATCTTTCCTTTTTTAGATGCTTTTAAGGCACCTTTGATGTTTTCCTCTACCTTAGGAAACTATTTGTCTGATTTTCTTTTAGCTTCCCCATAAAAGTTAAGCAGAATTTTAACCTAATTATCTCTGTCCAGGCTATCCTTCCCTTCAAATAGTTCTCCAGTCTACCATCCAGCTGTTCTCCTACCCAAGCACTTCCCAGATGGGGCTGACGGGCCAATATGTCTGTCTGCAGCTTCCTTGCTGCAATAAGGGCTGACTCTTCGTTACTGCCCTCATAACATAGTGCAGACTGGTGCTTCAAGATCTACGGGGAAGCCCTGAACAGAGAGAAGTTTAAATGTCAATGTTACATTCTGATAATCCTTAAGTACTGAAAATATTAGTTGTGATATTTAAAAATATTAAACTTCTCAGAGCTTGTTTCTTTCAGTTTGATCAATTAAGGAAGTCTGTAAGTCTGTAAGAATCAAATATGGTTTGGGGCAGACATCTTCAAAATATTAGCAAACAAGCAAATGCCTCCTAAAAATCACATCATAGTTGGAGACTAAAGGGTGGGTTGAATAATAAAGAGTAGTAACAGTTAATACAGTTATTCCTGAACCTGAAAGACAATGGATTCTTTTTTCAACAATTTTTTTCACTGTCCTGATCATTCTGGATACAGGACCTGGAAGCAAAGGCAGAAGCTCAGTGATTTGATTAGAGATGAAACCTTGGAAAGCTACTCACTGGACAAAGGAGCTGAGTGTAGAGAAAATTGGGTTTTATTAAGTCAAAGGTGCAAAACTTATAAGGAATTTGTATCTCAAGCAAAGGGGAAAACTTACTTGTGGGAAAGGGCTTCAGAACTAAATTGGATAAATAAACAGTTTGAAAATTGTTACAGAAGTTGGAAAAGAGGCTATGATGGAGGGGACAGGGAATACACAGAAAGGTAAACTATGTTCTGCTACACACTGAAAACCAAATGATGTATTGCATAGGGAATTAAAGCACAGAGAAAGAACAGATGTTTGGGTCATTTGAAAGGGAGACAAAATTAAGTCTCTAAACTACAGTACTTTCTTACTTAATGTCCTTAAATTCATGTTGAATGGAATGAATCAAAGTATAAAACCAAGTGTTACTCTGCATAAAAGAGCCTTCAGGGTATAGGAGAGAATACCCAAAGTTATTCTCTGGCTTTTCTCAGCTGGCCTCACATCACTGCGAAGTTAACCACAGGTACTGCTAAGGAACATGCCTGAAGACAAACATATTGCCCATGGAGAGAAAAGCAGCTGAAGACTGGTCCTCTGAAAATGAAATCAAGTGATACCTCGAGGCAAACAGAAACATCTTTGTGTATTTATAAAACTGATGAGCTGAAAAGGGCAATAGGGCTGCTTCTCTGCAGTAATCTGGAGAGGAGCTACCAGCAAGGCAGAGCTACCTGTTGCTAGGTCATTTGTGCAATCGGACATTTTGAGACCAAATGGATGACAGGGTGGCAATGTGGTGCCACAAGTTCAGGAGTTTTGAAGGTAGGCGGTATGCTTTTTCATGTGTTCACAAAGCTGTGTTAATGGTAGTACAGTAAATGCCACACAGCTGTCATGAAAAAAGGGCCACAATAACTCCCATGTGTTTAATATCAATGTCTCAGTAGAAGTCTTTTTTTTTTTTAAAAAAAAGTCTTTATTTCCTAAAATGATACTTCATTCCTGAAAGCAAATTACCTACATTGAAAAAAACACACAAAAATCAACACACATTTACAAGTAAAAAATAACAGACAGGTAGGGGTTAAAATAAAATGGCCTAATTATGGAAATAAAAGTTTTAAAATTGAGGATATGATCTACAAAAGAATGGTGTTTCCAGTTTTGTTATCTGACCTATGTGCAGTCGGTTTTATTACACAGTTCTCTACACTCTGGGGTCCTGTTGGAAGCGTCTGCATTAGTTCACTTCAATATTATGTTTATGCTGTGACAATTTTTTCATTAATATTATAGGGCAAATTACATCCAACAGAACAGGAAACCCCTTGCTAAGGAATAAATGAATTTTAATAAATAAGGATTCATTTACTGCTGTAGTTGCAAGTATTTCTTTTTATAGGAGTTTGTATTAGACACGAGGGATTCTCTTCGATACAAAATCTGGATTATAGTTTCTGGTATATGCTTTTATCTGAGTGTCACATGAAAGTGCAGTTGAAACATAATGCAGAAGTCAAACACCAGGCAGGAATTATGTTTTAAAGGAAAAAGCACATGTGCTTAAATTCAACAGTCTGAATCTCATGAGTCTTTTAAGCTGACGTGAGAGTTTAGAAATTGCTGTGTATTAATGGAATATCAAAGACGATGTACGATATCCCTGAGTGGATATTCAGTGGATAACAAAGAACTATTGCATGGGCCTTGATCCTGAAAAGGGGCATAGAATAAAAACCCCAAACAAAACACAACTACAATAATACTCTGTGCCTTGCATGCAAAAGTGAGGAAGTGTTGAAAAACTGATTCGAGACAAAATGAATCAGCACTAAAGGGAATATGGTGATAAAAACTTCAATGGATATACCTTTCTGAATGCAGCAGTTAGCTCTTGATGTGCTAGGAATTTTAAGTCCTCACAAATACTACTTTTCATCTGAAGGATATTCAGTGTAGAGATAAAGTACATGTTGCCATTTGTTGCTAATTGCCATTAAAGCCAAGAACCCACAGTGATAAACAACATCTCTGTTGTCATATAACCCAGATAATGTAAACACAGAAGGTCTTTTGCTTCCCTTGTTTTTACCTGGAAAGAAAATGTAATAAGTACCATAATTCCCATTACAAGGTTGTCAGAGCAGAATTAGTGCACGCTGTGCTCCAAGATACGGGTTGTTCAGAGCTTACTGACGCATGAAATCAGAATGAGGACAAATGCTAGAACAAGGAGATCGGCTGAGCAAGATTCATCTGAAGCTACAGAGATGCCAGTCATAAAGTCTGACTTTCTCCTGAACCCACTTAAGGTCTAAGGTAAATTAAGGGTACATTAATGTTAATAATTTTTTTAGCTTCATTTATTGGAACGTTTGCCTGTCAAGAAGAGACCCAAGAACCTCTTGAGGGGCAGCCATGTAAGCGTTCGTCTGGAGTGCAGTTAACAGAGACGTGGCTGTTGTTAGTGTAGCAGTGCATGCAGACGGGGAGACATTAGGGAGGGCAGAGTGGAGATTGATAAGGTCAGTTGACCCTGAAGAGACAAAAGCCCAAGCTATGTGAAACAAGAAATGAGGGTCAGCTAGAGACTACACTCAAAGGAACATTAGATGGAAACTCTCAAGATGGGGGAGACTGGAAAAGCATGAGTTCAGGCAACAGCAGTCTTCCTACGCCTGTAGATCTGCAACTTCAGGACAGGCATAGTGCCCTGGGAGCAGCTGAGGAGGAGGAAAGCTCATCAGAGAAGGCATCAAAGCCAGCTAAGCCTGGATCAAGCATTTCCGTAAAGAGGAAAAGGTAGGTGATCATCACTCTGTGTGTCTGTGTGTGTGTGTGTGTGTGTGTGTGTGTGTGTGTGTAAAATGAACTGGTTGCACTGTCTGTTTCAAAAGTCTCTAATTAGTGACATAAAATTCATCTGGTAGCCGGCTACTCACCAACTTATAGAGCGGCCACAGCTGTTTACCAGTCTTATAAATGACCCGTACAGTGGCAAGGTGTGTACAGATGATACCAAATTGAGAAGGTGGTAGATATGCTGTAGAGTGGGGTTGTTATTCAGGTGGACCTCAACAGGTGGAGAATGGGCTGAGACAAACCTCAGGAACTTCAGTAAAGTTCTAAATCTGTTAAGAATAGCCCTGTGCACAAATACAGACTTGGCATGACTAGATAAAAGCAGATCTGTAGTTCTTCCCCTCTGTTTGGGACTTTTTCTTTTGGGATTGTACCTGAGGCACCGACTTCAAGAAGGACATTGACGTACTGGACTTAGTCCAGAAGAGAGACACATGGGTGGTCATGGGGTGGAAGCACGTCACATATGAGTAGAGGCTGAGAAACATTCTTTTCTTTCAGCCTGGAGAAAAGACGGATCAGGGTAGATCTTTTTTTCTGTCTCTATCCACCTATTGGAAAGTATTGGGAAGTTGTAGCTGGACTTGGAGATGCATAGAATAAGAGGTAACAGACACAAATTAGAATATCTGACTAAGTATAAGGGAAAAAAAATATCATGAAGGAGTACAAATATTGGAACAAGTTGACCACAGAAGTTGTAGATTCTCCATCCACAGAGACGTTCAAGACTGGACTGGACACGGTCCTGAGAAACCTGGTGCAGTTAGTCCTGTTGTGAGAGGAGTGTTGGACTAGATGGTTTCCAGAAATCCTATCCAATCTCAGTTATTCTGTTATAGTCATACTTTCTAGGAGCACTGCAGTGTAACAGAACATTACAAAATAGAAGAAAGAACAGGAAAATAAAGAAAAGATCAATGAAAACCAAAACAGTGATATTTTGTTTCTAAGTCTCTACTAACTAGCTCCTCATCGATACACATTTTGCTTTGGACTGATGACTGAGAGAGACTTGGATTTGCCATTGTTAGTAAGGGATATATGGATCCATTCATAGCAAAGAGGTACCGTAAATGTAGGAAGTGAACTTTAAATAATGGCTGATATAAAAAAAAAAAAAAATAGTAGCAAAGAAAGGTATTTCAAAGGCATTTTTTGGTGAAGGGAGAGCTATCTTTTGATTTTACTGGACAAGAAGCTTTGAGAAAAGACTCATTAGTTTTTGGATTATTTGGATTTTCCAGCCAAGCTACAGAAAACCTTTTCAGTTCTAAACTGAAAAACATGGAGAGTTAATGTTCTGTGGATGAAAGGATTTCTTTAAAAAAGCAAATATATTTCATCACTAAGTATATGTCACTTGTCCTAGCAGTGAGAAATGAACTACATCAGAGGATGTTCTTGGGGTTATGTAGCTGCTGTACATATTGAACAGTAAAGAAAATTTTGAAGAGGAAAGGGAAGATGATATGAAATTGAAAAAATACAATGATAAAAATATAAGATTAATAGACAGTCACTAAACAGCCAAAAGTCTAAGAGAGAGTCCTTTGAATAAGGGTAGTTGTTCTTGCCAAAGAACTGGTAAGGCATTGATCCAAGGATGCTGAAAGAGATTGTTCCTACAGAAATAACAAAAAAGGGAACTGAAATGTCTTTCTGCTCTATGGTTTGAGAACTTTCTAAAATGAAAGGCTTATGGAAGCTACATCAAACACATCGCAGCTTCAGAAGGTGCATTTTCTGATTCTTACATAATCATATTTCTACCACACCATATCACCTTATTATATTAGTACAATACCATATCATCACTTTCCAACAATATTAGACTACGTAATAAGAGGATTTTATGCATTGTGACCTTAAGTCACACATATGAAAATAACACTTTTCTCATAGTATTCCCAAATTTTTAACTAGAAACTGTAAATTTTTAATCCTTTAAGGATGTTTCAGTGGCATTAGCACAGTTAATTTAATGACACTGTGGTAAAATTTAAATCATACATTTCCCAGCTTTAGGCTGATTATGTCTGCTGTGAACATGGGCAAAGAGATAATAGCCAATGAGCATAATACAAAAAGCATGTTAGTGACTGTGTACAGAGATGACAGGCTATGGGAGCCGGGGAAGGAAAAAAACACAGTATTATGTTAGGTCCAGTGAAGTGCTACAGATACTAATGTTGGTGCTAGTTTTACTAAATATTTTTTAAATAATCTGATAAAAACGGCATATTAATTAACTTAGAAACTATTACTTGTTAAAGTTTAAAACCAGAAACTACAGAAATAATTTTTTAAAAGGACTTTTGTTTCATTTTGCAGTGAGTTGACCCAGGCTGGAGGCCAGGTGCCCCCAAAGCCGCTCTGTCACTGCCCTCCTCAGCTGGGCAGGGGAGAGGAAATATAACGAAAGGCTCCTGGGTCGAGATAAGGACAGGGAGAGATCACTCACCTGTGTGAGTGTGGGCAAAATAGACTCAACTTGGGGAAATTAACTTAATTTATTACCAAGCAAAACAGAGTAGAGCAATGAGAAACAAAACCAAATCTTAAAACACTTCCCCCCACCCCTCCCTTCTTCCAGGGCCCAACTTCACTCCCCATTTCTCTCCCTCCTCCCCACAGTGTCACAGGGGGACGGGGAATGGGGGTTGTGGTCAGTTCATCACACGGTGTCTCTGCCGCTCCTTCCTCCTCAGGGGGAGGACTCCTCACACTCTGCCCCTGCTCCAGCCTGGGGGCCCTCCCATGGGAGACAGTCCTCTACCAACTTCTCCAGTGTGAGTCTTTCCCACCGGCACCTCCTCCCGCTTCTTCTTCACTGACCTTGCTGTCTGCAGAGTCCTCTCTATGTGGCCCTCTCACATATTGTCGCTCCTCTCTCCAGCTGCAATTGCTCTTGGTGTTTTTTCCCCTCCTTAACTCTGTTACCCCAGAGGTGCTACCAC
>VXBL01004261.1:0-46412 GCA_013400195.1 Aramus guarauna | reverse complement strand
GTCTTGGCCAGCAGCAGGTCCATCTTCGAGCCAGCTGGCATTGGCTCTGTCAGATGTGGTGGAAGCTTCTAGCAACTTCTCACAGAAGCCACCCCTGTAGCCCTCCCCCCCACCCCCCCCACTACTACTTGTCATGCAACCCAATACACATTCACTTGCTGTAAGGACAGTTGCTGTATACAGCCACTGAATGAAAACAAGAAATATAAGAATCTCTGGGGCCCTCAACATAAAGACATAGATNATCTTTGAGGTCCCTTCCAACCCAAACCATTCTAGGATTCTATGATTCTACAGGAAAGCTGGAGAGGGACTGTTTACAAGGGCATGGAGTGATAGGACAAGGGGTAATGGATTTAAACTACAGGGTCCCTTCCAACCCAAATCATTCTATGATTCTATGTAGATAATCTACTTCCATGGAAGTCACTAACATCAGAGTAATCTGATTCTCACTGATGTTAGTAATTTGCCATGATAAAATTGATGTAATTACAAAACTAGATTATATTAGAAATATATTTTTTCATAGGGGTAAATGGTTTTACCTTTTACAAGCAGTGATGGATCATTCATGTTGTTTTTCATAAATATTTTGAAATGTTTACCTCCTCTCTATCATTTATAAAGGAGAAACATTTTATTTAAAGTTCTTTTAAATTAGCCCCTTGCCCAAAGGGGAACATGAGATTGATAGTGTTAAATACAAGGAATGTAACTCGTAATCAGTAATAGTGTGATACTGATTTGTGATACTAATTGCCATATAACTTAAAGGAATACCTTGACTTTCCTTATAGATAAATTGGTATAAAATTTAAATGAGGAAATATGATGTCAATTATTTTACAGTGAAGAAAATCTGAACCTCGAGAACCACCAGGACTGATGTTGTACAGTACTTAAAAATATGCAAAAGTGCAAACATGACAGATACCCCTCATTCAGACTAAAGTGTCTTTTTTGCTGGATAACCTGTAGTTTCATTGCCATATATTGCTTAGAAATATGTCATTTAGACTGCTGATTAGATATTAAGCTTATAGTCATTCATGTATTGAAATCTATTCATAAACGGTGGCCTGAAAATCATTGATCTTTTGAGAGTCGTTATTTTTTTATCATGACTATGTGGATTAATTGTAGCTTTTTGTTTTACAGACTGGTACTTGTTCTTTTTTGTTACTTATCCCATTAGAAAGCCAGTTTCCACCATACATTTTTTCTTGTTTAATCACTTGTTTAAGTTTCTGAACACAATTTAATTTTCTGCAAAGCATATCTAACTTTTTTAAAATATGCATAGACTTCTTCTTCTTCTCTGGAAGCAATTAGCATATAAATACTGACAGTCCATGGATTTTGAACATTGGCAGACTGGAGAACATCGGAATATAATGTGAGAGAAGATGCCAAATGCATCACAAATTCCCTTTGAATTTTGAAATTGATGTATTTAACAATATACCTAAACTCTTAACTTTACAGCAAAGATCACTAAATCTTGATGTAATAGGTGATAATGTGTTGAAAAGCCACCTTAATTAACTTAGGTTTGTGACGGATAAGGAAGAATATTCCCTGGGAAGGCGGCTTTCTAGTGACAAATGAATTTTAGCAGCCCATGTGTACAAGATCTTTGTAGTCTCCACACAGATCATGGATGCTGACTATTAGATCTAACAAAATGTTAAGTAGTATGGTGCTATAAATTAAAAGATACACTCGAAGTATAGGTTTGTGTTTTGGAGTCTGACAAGATTTCTCAATCCAAACAATCTGGGTTCATTTCACGCATTTCCCACAATGCCTTGGGAATTTCTTCTTTAACATTCTGTTTCTTCTTAATTTAAAAATAGACTTTGTGTCTACAGACTTTAAACGTTTTATTGCTCTATGGTAAAGTGTCACTGAGCAACGGTAATTATTATTTATCTTGTCACTCTTTCAGTATGACTATTTCAGTGATAATGACCAGAGGTTTTTGGCTGCAGTAAGACTCTCATGTGCTGCAGAGCTTAAACAGTGGTTATTTCTCTATCAGAAAAATAAATAGGCATACTCTTTCCCTATATTGAACCCAGCCATCACAGAACTATTTCCATCCTATTAAATGCTGTTAGCCTTTAAAACAGGGTGGCAGCATGTGAACAGCCTAGCAGGAATGGCTTTTGGCCTGCAGGAACATCTGAGATGCCCAAGGACGACTTGTGGAGAGTTACTTGATGTAGGCTAAAATCAAGCTGGGGACTAACCACTTAACAGCATAGCTGATTGCATCCTGGTGCAGTCTCAGGCGACATTACAAGGCAGCTTTCAGTTTACTCGTGTAGGTAAATCATCTGCCCTAACTGATGTACAACATATGTAGGCAGGAAAACACATTGGTACACATTTGCTTTGTGTGCTGTCCTGGACACTCCTCTGCTGTGGACAACTGTCTTGGTCCATGGCCTGTTACTCCCATCCTTCCTGGGCTGCTCTGGCACATGCATGTCTGCATCTGTGTGACCAGCTGACATGGGAAATGATCTAGCAAAAAAAAAAAAAAAAAAAAAAAAAAAAAAAGAAAAAAAAAAGAAAAAAAAAAAGCCCAGGTGAAATAAAGGGGCTATATTTCACCTGAACAGACCTGACTCCACCCATAGGTACAGAAAAGCAAATCTTTTGCCTAAGGGCCATAAAGCAGGAAATCTTTCAGGCATGATGGGTACTGGACTGCTTCTTTAACCATGTTCTCTGTAAGACCAGATGAGTAAAGAGAAAGACTTGTTTAGGAGCATGACTAAAATCAATGTGTTGTCAAAACTCATATTGTATAATATGATCAATTAGTAAACCTGTTGCTTTTCAAAAAAGATTCTTTTTGTGAAGGGATGATTTTGCCATTTGCTTTTGCTATTTAGTCAAGGTTATCATTGTTTCCCTTTTATACTTTATAACCAGATTCTAATTCCCATTATGAGCCTGCCACAGCTAAATTAGACCATGATTTATGCAAAAATTGAGAAGAACTGACTTGCGGAACTCTCTCAGGAAGATAAGAGTTTCTGTCATGAAGTTTCTCTTTCTCAGTGTCCTCAGCATTTTCTCTCTTCACTACTTTGTGATCATTAAAGTGCCACTTGGGAATCTGGGGATCAGCTGGTGGCATGAAGTTAAGTGTTTAAATTCCCAAGAATTTTAGATGAAGTTTCTATTAAGGACAAATTATGTTGAAAGTCATAGTCTGAAGAGCCTTAAGCAAAGAAAACCTTTAGGCAACCGATGTCTTGTCATATTCTGCCTGTGTGGTGCACAAACAGGCAGCCGGTTATAACAACAGCAGAGAAATGAATCATAGTTAGAATCACAATTAATGAACTGTTTGCTTAACTGATAATAATAGTGGAGTTATATAAGCAGATATTCAAGACATACACAGCAGATCAAATATCTTGTGGTTATTAGCAACTTAAAAATGTTGAGCTCTTCAGCTTTTTCTTTTAAGTAGGGTTATGGGATATATATATATGTATATGGGATACTTACATTTCAGTAACTGGGGAAAAAAAATCAAGAAATCCAATTGTATAGAAATACCAAAAAGCAAGGTCATACAGGGTGGGACTCAGCTCCCTAAGTATTAGTGTCTAGTCTGTAGAGATGTGAAGAGGTCCAAAACATCAACATATGCTTGATGGATGCTATAGAGTAGTTACAAGACTTGTACTTTGCTGAGTACAAGCAGCTGGAGGCCAGGACGCTTATTGTAGGGAATGGAATATTTGTTTTTACATAATTAAATCCTAGTTGAATTGAAAATTGGTAAGATATGGTAGAACACTTCTTCAAACATCAACCCAACAAGTGAAGAAGAGAATGTTTTTCTAAAATAATGTATACTTCAATGCACTGTTACCTAAACATACATTTCTGTATTAGAATCAAGTGTTATTTCCCCAAGAAGAGTCAATGAGTGCCTAAACAGCTGTAATGCAGCTAATATGAAGTACTGTATTAAAGAGAAATAATAGAAAGAATTGTCCTGAATACCATTCCTGGAAGAAAGACTGGGATGTTTCAGTTTAGAGAAGTCATTTAGCATCTTATAGATAACAATTTCCTTGAATATAACCACAGAATTGGTTTGATACTCTGCAGCTATTTGTTAAACTAATTGAAACTCATGAGTGGCCATTTTCTTTGGATAGTTAACTCAGGACACAAAGTAAAATCTTCAAGCTGCTATAGTTGGATGAATTCCAAAGATCTTTATTACCAGGAAAAAAAAAAAAAAGTGGTGTTTTCACCAAAACGTGGAAGGTTAGTAGCCTGAGCTACTGTGCTGTCTGTGTGGCTGAGCACACAGATGCAGAAAAGCTTGTGCCAGATACAATTAGAACCTGGTGCAACTTAGGAACCAATGGAGAAACTGAAAATTACAGTTCAGCGCAATTCTCCATCCATTTTACATCTATACTTTCTTTTGCCTTCACAGTGCACAGTTTTCAGTTTAAACAAATGTTACGTACCACAGTTACATGGAACTGAAATTCTTTTGGAAAGCTACCACCATGACTATGAAGAAAGCACATAATGTATACCTCTGTTACATGCAAATACATGTTCATATTTGAAAACATAACACAACATGTAGTAACCAAAGCACTTTATGAAATTGAATACAAATTTCACCTGCAAACTCAAATACTTACTGTTTCTGCTCTGAAACACCCTTCTTTTTCTTTTGTCCTTTGATTTTTTTTTTTCATAGCAATTGAACTATAAAGCCATTAAAATAGGAACTTACAGTGGAAACACTGACAGATCCTTAAATATAGTAGAGTGAAGAGTAAAACTGTAATAAGAACCTGTCAAAACTGAAAATGAAGGAGTCTGAGAGACCAGAAGAATATAAAACCACGTCCATTTCTAAGTTTTTGAATGATGATATTTTTAGATTTAAGTGCTCTATGTGTTTCCACTAATTACATGGCAAAGTGTGACAGATGAAATATCTAGGCATTCAGGACAACTACTTCTGTGGTTCAAAGATTTCAGTATTAACCTGAAGGCAGGTAAAAGGCAATAGTTTCAGGCTTCCCTGTGTCTCTGTCTAGCAACACCGTAACAATCCTATATTAGTAGTTGGAATTTAATGTCCCCATACGAGATCTCTTTCTTCTCTTTCTCGTCTCTGACTTCTTTCACAGCTGCTGAGTGTTAGAGAAACATAAGTGAAAGAACACAAAATGATGCAAACCTAGGTAAAATAAAAAATTCAGCAGCCTCAGTTCATTCCCTCATGCATTATGTTATACACAGCTTGAACACTTTGTCCCATCCAGTGGATTTATTCTTCATTTAGTACCTATAGATGATAATTCTCACTTAATGGGTACTGTTTGGTGTTTTCCTGTTCTTCATAGGACAGGCTTGAAATTTTATATCCATATGACTATGAAGACAGAATTTCCTCATTAATAGGACTCCATGTTTTTAATACCTGATAACTTCACAAATATTCATGTCACCCTATTATCAGTATCCACTAATTTTATTTCTGATATTTAAAGACTGTCAGAGCACTTGCTATTAATATCCAGTAATTCGTTGTTCAATGTACAGCTTATACAGGCTTCTGTATGGCTGCAAATCAGTCCCAGTGACCTCAGGTGAGGCACACAATAAATGAAGAACATGTCAAGCAGACAGTAACTTTGCTACATTGCAATACACAGTGGGCAAGTTTTGTATGAGTAACTGGCATCTCCATTTTATAAATTTTACTGGTCAAGCAGGTTTGGGGCAGATCTGAACGGAGAATTTCATGTGTCATGGAAGAAGCATTGACATTAATTCAGTATATGGCCATTTATTATAGATCAGAGCCCCCCAGCTGATCAACACACTGATCAGCTGATACACACGCTGATGGGAGGGAGTAAGCAGACCGAGCAAACTCTTCTCAGTGGTGGCCAGTGACAGGAGGAGAGGCCATGGGCACAAAGTGAAACACAGGCAATTCCGTTTAGACATTAATTCCATTTAAACATAAGACTATCTTTCTTTTTTACTGCAGGGTTGATTAGCTGGAAGAGGAATAAATTTCACAAAAAGGCTGCAGTGTCTCCATCCTCGGAGATACTCAAAACCTGACTGGACATGACCTTGAGCAACCTATTCTAACTGACCCTGCTGTGATCAGGGGGGGTTGGACCAGGTGATATCCAGAGGTCCTTGCCACCCTCAGCTGTTCTGTGAGTCCTTCATATCATTCAGAGAAAATGAAATAAAAAGGTTTTATCCTCTTGCAAACAATAAAAATCCCCATGGTGTCTATTGTAGGAATAGGGATGTTGGAGTTTGTGTCCTGGCCAAACCCAGGTCAGGTTTTTGCATCAAGCTATCTAAAATTCCCTCCGTGGCTTTATCTGCCAAAAGTTTTCTTTGCCTTATCTCCAGAACTCCTACAAATAGAAGTGGAATGCAGGAAACTAATTGCTCCATAGGAAAAGTGGCTGGATTGAAGTAATGTTATCATTTATTTTCCTCACAGAAATGCTTACTATATTTAGGTCCTTAGGCAAAGTTAACCTTGGACCGAAGTGGATGAATATGAGCAATTATACAATTGCCACTGAGAGACTGGCACTGCTGTTCTGCTCATGGTGATCTATTGCGAATCTGACCTTCAGAGACTGTTAATGTTTTTCTGCAAAACCTGTTCTGTCATGTGAAGGAGAAAAATTAGACTGTGTCATATGGAAAGGGAGGAGTCAATAAATGCAGAACTATATTACCAAGGCATACATCATTGTACTTAAATATTTTAAGATTAAATATTAATCTGCACAGAAATTGAGATATACAAGAAACATTGATAAAATAAGCATTATTATTTAAGAAGCTTCAAAAGGAAAAGGAACAAAAGCAAAATAAACCAACACAAAAATGGCACTATAAAAATCCTGCTTTCTCAGTTACCTATTTGTTGATTAAATTGCGCTTTTTTATTTCTTAGTGGTCTGGAGAAGAAAAATTAGAGACTGAATAGAACTCTTTGCACTGCTAGAGTGCTTTTGAATGATATTATTTTAATTATAATTAATGGACATGTAATGGAAATAATGAGCTAGAGTGAAAATTCAATATCATTTTAATGAGAAGAATATTTTCTTTGTAGGAGAAAGAACAAAAACAGATGAACAAGCACTTATAATGCTTTTTAATACCTATGACTCCTCAAGCATATCTGTTCAAACATCAGCTGTAGTCACTACTACAAGGCAATCCAGACAAGAAAGGTAGGTGACCTTAAGAACGTGATGAAACAGAAATTATAGTTCATGGAGTAATGGCTCACAAAAATGAGCCATTATTGGCTCGTCATGTACAATATTGATGTAACTAAGAGCAGATTCCAGTCTATTCTACTGTATTTTATAAAGTTTGTTCTCTACATAAAATAATGTTATAAAATATATTTTTTGTTGCCTTCTTTTAGCTTTATACATAAGTTTAAAAAATTGTTTAACTAGAATGGTCCTGACTGGCTTTCTGATCTGAAGAGTCTGAGTCTAAGTCTTGTTTAGAAGCTGATGCTAAAATAGTAAATGAGGGTTTGATTACATATGAGGAAGTATCTAATTGGAATGTTTCAGAAACTTCAAAAATTTATTTGTTAATCACTGTACTCTTGCACAAGAACCCAATTCTTCTTATACAGGACCTAAGTCAAAGTTCCAATCAGACTTTTTATTGCAAATCAAAGAATAAACTTATTTTTTTCAGACTTGGATCCCACTTTTCTTTTCTGTAAAACCAAAGCTATTTATGAACTAAAAGACTGAAAAGTTCTTTACAAAATTCTTATGGACTAAAAAGCTCAGTGTTCAAATCAATAACCAGAGTACACATTATCACAGACTGCCATAAATGACACACCGTCATCTGTCAGCCTATGAGACCACAGCAGAGACCTATGAGACTTGTTCAGAGACAAGTGGTTAGTAAAGATAGTGAACAATTTTAATTATTGTCAGGTGACTAATGAAAATATGCAGCTTAAATGTGTTTGTCTTCCTACACAACTCCCATTGCTGTTGTGCTCAGGTGTGTTCCAATTTCAAGAGAAGTGTAACAATAGGTTTTTTTCCCCATCCTCTTAAATTTTAGGTGAAAATGCTGATGAACTCATGCTTGTTTGAATGTATAAATAAGTTACTGAGATAACGATATATGATATCCACACTGAATTTTGATGTAGTTGTTTTCAAATGCTGATAGTGATCATTAAATGACCTATATCACTAAGCTTCACAGACTATGATTTGTTCTTTGGAAATTTTAATTTCTGCATAGTAGATCTCCAATACCATATATCCAGCAGGATTGGATCCTTACATCTGGTTAATAGAATGGTTTGTGAATACTTTGGATTCTTTGTTAAATAAGTGTGTTTCTATAGGAGTAAATTTATCAAGTTTAAAACATTTATGAGATTGTAAATCAGAATGATACTTTTTGTCAGTAAATAGTTGTGAATATCCTACTTTTTTTGCTCTATCTTATAGACAGGCCACTCATCCGTAACCCCATTCAAAAGAGCTGTTGTAATATAATATAATGGCTTTCCAAGTGGCATCAAATTATCTGAATGCTCAAAATAAAGATTGCTCACCAAGGAGAGCAAACTTAGCATAGACAGACTGTGAATATGAAGACATTGAGTTGGATAATTTGTTCAAAGGTAAAAACAGACCAAGAAATGGAGGTCATGAAAACTGTTTCCACCGTTATGTTGCCAAAGGCTTTAGTCTTTTGGATGAATCTGAAACACTCGAGATTTCAGACTGTATTAAATTCCAGGAGCTAGAGTCGAGGTCATTGTTGTTTAAAGCATACTGCATATAAAGGCAGAACTGAGTTCCCTTGAAACTCATATTCCCGTCACCCCCACCCCCCTATAAAGACCAGATGCAGAGGAACTGCTCAGAATGACACAAGATGTTCTGTGAATGGCTGACTGAATATTAAGTTAAACACAACCCAAGTCCTTCAAAGATTTGAAATAGTTTAACCAGCTTTTTATCCTCCATGTTTCATCATTTCCTGTTCTAGCCTCTGTCAAAATAAGCAAGTATCAAAAGCTGCAAATACCAAAAATGTAGCTCCAGATCTTATTTTTATGAGGTTTTAACTTCAGAGTTAGGCTATGTTTGGACAGACATCAAGTAATTACCAAAATGCTTTACTGGTCTTGGATTAAAATATGATTTACGTGTGCTGATCAGAGAAATCATGGAGAGGAAATGAGAGGAAAAGGTCATGTAGTGAAAACAGTTGTGATTTAACCCAGCCAGCAGCTAAACACCACACAGTTGTTCGCTCATCCTCCCCTCTCAATAGGATGAGGGAGAGAATTGGAAAAAAAAAGTAAAATTCATGGGTTGAGATAAAGACATTTTAGTAGAATAGAAAAGGAAGGTGAAAAAAATAATAATCATCTTCATCATCTTCATCATGATAAAAGAATATATGTAAGAAGTGATGCACAATTCAATTGCTTGCCATCCACCGACTGATGCCCAGCCAGTTCCTGAGCAGTGGTGCCCCCCCAGCTGACTACCTCCTAGTTTATATACAGAGCATGATGTCATATGGTATGGAATATCCCTTTGGCCAGTTTGGGTCAGCTGTCCCAGCTGTGTCCCCTCCCAGCTTCTTGTGCACACCCAGCCAACTCGCTGGCAGGGCAGTATGAGAAGCTAAGAAGTGTAAGCACTGCTTAGCAACAACTAAAACGTCAGTGTGTTATCAACATTATTCTCATCCTAAACTGAAACACAGCACTATACCAGCTAGTAGGAAGAAAATTAACTTTATCCCAGAAGAAACCAGAACAACAGTTAAAGGCATCAGTCTTAGAACATTTGATATTATCAGCATCTTTGTAATATTGTTCTGTCGTATCTTGTCAGTAGGTACTATACAACTCATACTGTTAGTAAAATATTGTATATATTTCTCTTTCACTCTGCCCCCCAAAGAGCCAATATGGCATGAAAAGTTACCCATTTTTCCTTCTCAGAACAAAACAAATGCCATGAGATGAAAATAAAACTCACCTGAATGAAATGGCTTTTGCAGCCAGCAAGGGAAGATGTGCTCTACTGCTTTCATCAGTATTGCAGAAATGAACAAAAAGGTCTTGCTTTTATCTTTTTTGACTAATGCCATACAAGCTGGTTTAAGTGGTTCATTCACATACATTACCAGAAAGAAGATAAAATTGCTCTGTGTACTTAAAGACCATGTGCAGGGTGGCACAACTATTCTAATGTACAGACACACAATCTCGTAAAGTGCAATTACAGCTGGCATTTAACCTGCAGTGCTTAAACTGAGTTTAATGTACAGAGCTGGACGGAACTTATTTAATCAAACATATTCTGTTAAACAGATGTGCTGCTGAGTACAGAAATTACTTGTATAATTAAATCGTACAATGGATTTTTATTTTTCTTCTCTGAATCATTTTAAAACTATTCTTAGACAGACTTCCATTGTGATCAAGCTGCAAATCTGCCTTATTAAAAATATTTCAAATAAATAAACCCATTTGATATTTTATGTGGTCCTGACTACTTCATCCGCTATGCTTTGAATGTCCTCATAGACAAAAATTGTAGTATCTCTGCAGTGTAACTGAAACATTTTTGAAACAAGTAACAGAAAATAGAGAAACACCTCTCCCCCCCAAACAATAACTTCTTTTCATCTGCCTGCATCTCCAGACCAGTTAAAGATTTTTCATTTCAATATTGTGGAAACAAAATAGAGTCACTACTGTCAGACGAATAAGCTTGACAAAATTATTATGCCATAATCATGCTAACATATACATGTTCTTGTCACTTGCTGTATTTTCATATCATATCAGAAAATCAAACATGCAAACACAACATTTAGTTTACTAAACAAGTTTCTGACCTCTTACTCTCCCTTAACGCTTTGTCTCCTTTTTTCCAAGTGATAGTTGGCTTTGGAGAGGCTTGTGGCTTGCACTCAATGACAACTTCTTGGCCCTTGGTAACAACTATTGTTTTCCTCAGTTGATTTAGTGGGAAAGTAGGAGCTGAAGCTGTTAAAAAGAAGTACGTTAACTCTACAGAGAACAATCACAGTTTCCCATTTCATGACATTCTAATAGAGGATTAGAAAAATAGATTTGGTTTTGGGGACAGAAACTCCATTTTTGGCTTGGAAATGATACGGCAGATTAGATGGATTTTTACAAAATATTTGAAATCAGCAGCCAAGACTAGATGGCAGGTCTATAACTTAATCCAGTTATGAATTAGTGAGTTGTCCTTCACATCAACATGTCAAAGTAAGATAGCTTGTGAAATCCAACAGCTTTAGAAATTAAATACTACAGTTGATTTAGCTACACCATTTCAAAAATTTTCAGATTTCATAGATAACTTGTTAGAACTAGTTCAAAATGAAAAGAAGTTTAAATTCCACAACTATCCAAAATGCATTCTCTGGAGTTAATTCTTACAAAAAATATTACTGTTAGAGAAGTTTAATTGCTTTCCCTTTTTATATTTGTCTGAATACTGGGAATTGAAAAGTAAGAACTTCTTAACATAAGATATTTGACCATGTCTTGTACTTAGTATTTCACTTTTCAAGAAGTCCCATGGATTAAAATACATCAGCTAAGGTAATAACTGTATCACAAAGTGATACTAATTGCTATAATTTCACACCAAGAAAGGACAGTTGATCTCAAGTAATCTCATTTGTTTGTGTTTTTCTTAAACTTGTTTTGCAAAAGCTAAGACAACCCCCCCCCCAGCCCCTCAACAATCTCGGCTACCCATCTAGGAACATATTACACTCCATTGCCTCAAATATGGAGGAATTTTCTACCATTATTTTGGGTAATTTTCATACCAGAGATATTTATATGGACAATTTGTTCTGTTCTTTTTCCTTTAATAATCCAGAAAATTAAACACAACTGCTTCTTTAATGCAACATTATGGTTAAAATTTAACAGGGGTACAATTTCACAAGTGACAAAATGTAAGGCTGATTTTACTGAAGCAACATATAATGGCCATTTCCAATATTAGAGAACGTCAAAGAAACTGTACAACTACCTGATATAGTAGGTATACCTATATAAAAACCAGAGCAAGAGAACATTTTCACCAACGGGGATCTCTGCTGACTGAATCACAAATAACAAAGGAAAGTGATGGAAAGAGAGCAACCACTGACTGTGGGTTTTAATTTATGGCTGGACAGAAATATTTGGAAGAGTTATCAGTGAAATTCTAATGTTGGCCAGCTAGGAAATAGTAGAAATGTACTAGATAGGTTATTCTTCAGAAGAACCAAATCTTAGCTCAAATATACTATATTATTTCAGTAACTTCAGCTTTATTACGCATTTCACTGGGACTTTACAAAAATGATTCCCAGGTGCAGGTTTTTAAATTTGCAAGGCTTGAGCAGTGCAGAGACCTCTAATCTCTGGTATGGCCATTACTTTGATGGACACCTGTCTTCCAGCTATACCATACTCTAATAAAGATCATGAGACCCTTACAAGTCTGTCTCACTTAAGCCTGTGTAAGTCCTCTTAGCGCTATTGTCCCATTGTGTGGTACCACAGTTTGCTTTAAGGAAAAGTAGACTATTGGAAAGACATGCTTCAAGTTTTTCTTCATTAACTCCCCAATTTAACTTTTGAATAATGACATTTTTATTATATTTCCAAATAACACTATGTAGTGTATTTGCTTTACTATGAGATTATAGTAGCTCATGTATGTGATTTTCAGTATTCAATCAGTTCTGGTGACTTCATAGGAAATTTTTCCACCTTTAAAACTAGGATCATGCTTAATTACCTTTGATTAATGGCCATGGTAGAAATAATAATTTAATTTTAACAGAGACCAAAATATATTTACTTTCTCTAAGTTTCTTCTCCTGCATGTATTTGTAAAGGAGTAACAAATATTTTTCCATGTATTTGAACTGAAATAGCCTTATATGAGAAATAGTCACAAAATGTAACTGAGTCAGTAATTTATGAAAAAAAAAATATTCAATTAACAGAAGGACCCATGTTCTATCGGGCAACAAAGGACCTACTCACACATCAATAACAAGAAGAAAAAGGAACCCACTTTTATCTACTCTGCTAAGTTTGGACTGGCAGAAGCTGTTCCTTATCATACCAGTCCAAGAACAATTGTAGTTATCAAAGGGAAAAAAAGGAACAGTCTGTTCTTTTCTGATAATACTCACCTAAAATCTTCAGCTCAGCACTGGCATAAATGGTGCCATACTTATTTTCTGCTAAGCACTGATACATTCCAGCATCTGAGAGATTCACACTGTGGATCATCAGAACACCATTAACCATCTCAATCCTGCTCTGTAATGGAATAATAATAATAAAAAAATCTATAAAAGCAAACAGGCACTGGAAATTTGCTGTACTATTTGCTTAAGGCAAAGGGACAAAAGACTTTATTAAGCTAAAATTAAACTCAGCAACAAATTTCCTTGGGCTTACTTTTTTCTTGTTATATAAGGAATGACGAGAATAAAGGAGATGGGGGAGAGATTCCAAAACTATTTAAAGGTAAATATTTTTCAGTGCAAGTCCACTATCTCCAAGGCTTGCTTTTGTCTGTTTGCTTGTTTTTCTACTATTACACTTACATAATTTTAAAAAGCAGTTAATCCTGGGAACTTTAATGAGGCAAGAAGTCAGCTTTGGGTGTAACATATCTGATGATCTTTACACCTCTAGCAAGTGTTTGGTTTCAGTCATGGTACTATTTTCATAAAAGTAGATATAAAATATTGCTTGCATGAGTAATAGTAAAAGGGTCTAATCACCTTCATCATTACTGCAAATTTCTTATTTGAAAGGTCCACTGGTAGTAAACAATTACCACAGCTGGAAGGGGCATTAGTAGCTGTTTATGGAAATATGTACTTCATGGAGCTGTATAATGAACAATTTGAACTGCTATAAAACTTCTCTAAGTTTCAATATTACAATTGTTGTTAGTTTAATTTAAAAAATTGATAAGGAACAGAGTGTTTGGGAATGTAAAGGAAACTGTGAAAAAATTTCTGTCTGTTGTAAGCCCCCAGTTTAAATGGAGGTTTAATTTGAAATTTCAGAGCCTGGTGCAACTAATGGTTTGGAAAATCAGAAAACAAAAAAGTACAGATATTTAAATTGCTTCAATTTCAGGACTAATAGCTCCATCTAAAAAGGCAGAAATGGATAAAGTAAAGGCATATAACCTTATTTTCAATGCCTCACAGCTTCAAAAGTAAACTGTGTTTATGTTTCCTTTCTCATTGTTTGCATAATTGGGTGATGTTCATAGATAGAAGCGACATTCACTGAAAAGAAAGACATTACATCTTCTGTATTCATAAATCCATTCTGTGAATTCATTTACAAGTGGAGACATTTTCTCCCAGAGTCGAACAACTTTATTTTTAATCTGGAAAAGTGCATGAAATAAATTTACAAAACTTTCTTTTGCCCTAAATAATTTGAGACTATAAAAATGGAAAGATGCTAGGCAAACCCCACACGATGTAGGCTGACATGTTGACGATTCAGTGAGAGAAACAGAACAAAGTGAAATAAAAGGCAGGCCATGCCATGGATGGTCTTTTAAAAGGAAGAGAATTTTATCTAAATCTAATTCTAAAATATATTAGGTGATTGTAGTTAAAGGCTTTACATTCTAGGGCTCTTACATGGAGAATTTTAATGGTCTTGATGGTGAGTTCTGTTACTTGCAGAGAATTAATGGAGTTGAAAACTGATGCAAATATAATTGTCATTGTGCCTCTTACATTAGTCTGCTGGTATTTGGAAGAGTACGATTATGTACAAACAAAATGTGGTAAATAATGTAATGTAACATAACATTGTGGAAATATGAAGAAATCTGATTCAGCAAATGCAGCATGTATCTGAGTTGTGATTGTATTTTTATAGAGAAAAAAATAGATTCAAATGTCATAATACCACTATCTAAAAGAAAAGAAAAATAAATTAAACATCCTGGAGAAAGCTTAGATGTACATTACAGTACAATGGCAGATGCTGTTGCAGACACAGTTCAGAAGGTTTCATCTCCTAAATATTTTTGAACTCCAGAGAATTACTGATGAATGGAATTTTATGTTGCTTGAGATGGTTCAGAGGGGACATGCATAGAAAACCTGTCTATATCCTAACACTTAAGAAACTAATCCAGAAAACATTGATTTCTGAAGTTCTTTTCAGTACTTTCTTTGACTTTATCTGAATGAAAGGAGAAACATGCAACATACTGGTGACTCCTCATCTAACGTACCTGTGGCCAGAGAGGAACTCCATTTTTCAGCCAACGATATGTGGGCCTTGGCTTTCCAGTGGCTTTACATTCCCATCGGAGCTGATCTCCACTGTCTAACTGAGTATCATTAAGTTTCTCCACCCAATGTGGGTAGGCTGCAAGAAAAAAATACCACGCTATACACATGCTATATACAAAGCCTACAAATTGATAAGTCTTCAGCTGATAAGCAAAGACCTAACCAATTAAAGAGCTTAAATTACGGCCTTTACAAAGCTTAGCTTACTCTCAGAAAGAAGCACATTTAAACAAAAAAACAAAACAAAAAAAGAAAGTAATGAAATGAACAAAACTCCATAACTTTAAAGGAAATGCTGTAATAGCACCAGGCATTGAGCAGTATCGTGACCAGGAATAGAAAGTTTGCCTGATTTAAGAAAGTCCAATCAGTTAAATTACTGTATTATAAACTAATGCATTGATTATTACCGCATATAAGAGCATTTGCTTGGTAGTCACAATAGAATA
Organism: Aramus guarauna; assembly: GCA_013400195.1. Lineage (NCBI taxonomy): Eukaryota > Metazoa > Chordata > Aves > Gruiformes > Aramidae > Aramus > Aramus guarauna. The sequence continues at coordinate 30,495 of VXBL01004261.1, read as the reverse complement.
TTTAGTAACTTTTCAAGACCTAAACTATTTAAATTTTGTTAAGGAAGTCAATTGTCGTAGACTCCATTTCATGTAGTTTTCTCAGTTTACTTGGAAATCATGAGTTACTCAGCTAGGAATGACTGGGCATTTCACAAGGTATTTGCACATATTTTTATTAAATTGCCTTGGGTTTAATTCATATTTCAAGGGAGAAAATGCTTTTAATGTTTTTAAGTACAGAACCCAAGAGATTTCCAGCATTCATCATGAACATAAATTACACAGTAATTCAACGTTAAAACATTTTTTTTTTTAAAGGTAGACAGCTGTTATGTGTATATGTGAACATTAGTACCTAAAATTCATGTAGTAACCTGTTTAAAAGTAGAGAATATTTTTTTGCAGAGAAGCAGATCTTTAATGCAGCAGTCAATCAGATAGCTATATATAGGATCTTATAATTTCAAAAACTTTTTACAACTCAGTGAGGAACTAAGCATTCATATGCAGAAATAGAAATGTATGCTTAAAAGCCAGATTTTGGGATTTCATACTGTAACCATACCAACTTGTATAGCAAAGAGAACAATAGATAAAATTAATTAACTTAATGATAATAAATGTTTGAGGGTGGGGTTTTTGGCGGTGGTTTTTTTTTTTTTCTTCTTTTTTTTTTTTCTCCCCCCCCCGAAAAGATAAAGAATAAGTGGCTAAAAGGCCTTCATTGCTAAAGGAATGTAAAATTCTTCTGCTTGGTATGAATAGAAGTCCAGATCTGTCACAACAAAGTCTCTGCTTCAAATGTTGGATAATTGATAATGTACTTAAACATGGGGAACCGAGTTTAAAAATAAATCTTTGAATCTAGCTGGCGTTTGACAGGTCACCAATCAAAGACGTGAGAAAATATGAAAAGGCATGACAGGTGACTAACTGCTTCTAGCTTACATCTCGTGCATGGATGATAAAGTGAATGAGGCGTCTATCATTCCTAAGCAGAGAATAGTCTGCTTCAGAGTCCCTGACCAGACAGTTGTCAGGAGCTGGAAACATATCAGAAAAAGAATCACTCATTTCCCTTTTAGCAGAGGAAAACAGAGATAAGATTGACCCAACCTCACTCCCAAACCCAAGATGAAAACCATCTGCTCCCTTCTTCTTACAGTCAAGGCAATGCATGACATGCTCCATATGTGCTTCTTTGTGCTGAATCACTTAAGTTATATCAAAGGGTCCCATTAAATCCTCGGAAGCAGTTTGCTGGTATCCCTGCTCACTTGTTGTCTTCTAGTTGTCCTAAAAATATAATTCAACTGCATGATATAGTTGGTGCTGTTGTTCTCTTCTTGAGTGTTTCGGTATGCACAAAGGAAGCCTGCTGAGAAGCAATTGTTTCCTTTGAAAATGAGTACGCTAATATGATTTTGGAAGATGTGACAGTTAAATATGTAACTAAAAATTCACAGAAGTTAGCCAGTGGTGTCATAAAATGATACAGTTTTAAAGAGGTGCTAAACTGTTCCTATTTATATTTCATTCTTTTTATTATTTACCTTTTCTGAAAATTCTACTATATGACCCAAAGCGTACCTAATCTCCTTTTTCTATGTTGAATATGATCTCATCATGAACCACAGCATTCAGAATTAGAGTGTGCACCTGTTTACACAAATGAAACTGTCTCCCCCAGCCTGGCTGCAGGGGTGTTCTCCTCAGCACACAACCGCTGTTCCCCACCCTCTGTGGCTGTCTTGATAGCACAATCATGGCATGGGTTTTCCTCTGTAACCACAAACTTGCAAATCACAGTAGTATCACTGATTTGTCTTAACAACCTTTCTTCATCAGTTGGGGTATTTCTATCTTAAATTTTCTCTTCATAGCCTAAATGGCCTTTGGATTCACGATTTTCAAGCTGTTGAACTTGCCGTCAGCCAAGGCAATGACTCAGATTCCCACCCCTTTGAGAAGAAGGTAGCAAAGCAATAGGTAGATGTAGCAGGAATAGAGCTAAATGCATGACTGAGAGAAATATTTTTTATCACTTTTTGGCTTCCTTTCCTCTCTCTGTGTACTCCTTACTTTGCCACAGAGAGTTCCCTGTCTGCTCATTAGCAAGGGTCACTCTCCATAATAGCAGAAGACTTGTTCTTAAACCCAGTCAATAATTAAAAAATGAAACTTTTAACTGGACATACATCTTCTGACTCAATATATTATTTTTTCCTTTTTTTTTTTTTTTAATAAAAATGTGTTAACATCATCCTGACATACATGTGGGCAAAGAAAACTTTATTCCATAATTGAGCTTCATTTTAATTAGAAAATACAAATTCCAAGAAGCATTTAAACAAAATTCAAAAGTAACAGGTTCTTTTTAATTTTATAAATGCAACATTCATCTTGGCAAAAAATGGGTGTTTGCCTGTTGCCCAGTGAAGAGTTTTTTGGGTGATTGTAAGAATAGAAGGATGTGTTTTATTATTCAGTAGTCTTTATGACTGTTGTGCCATAGCTTTATACAGTGCTCCTGAGATTTTAAAATCACCATCCAATCTCTGATTTATTTTATGTTGTATTTCTGCACCTGTTTATTCAAGGATGTCAAAATGTTTTACAAACACAAATTGGCAATAAATTTGCAAGCTTACAGGCCAGGTTTTATATCCTCTGTGCAAAATGCAATTCAGATGCAGAAAACTCAACCTACTTTCTCAAATTATTAAGTAACTTTTTGACTGAAAGAAAATTCAGGAAAAAAATTTGCATAGACAATTGACTTGAGATAGTGTCCTAAAATGTGAATGAGTACGGAGTTTGGGGTGAAAAAAGTAATTTTCTGGACACAAGGCGAATTGGGAAGTATACAGTATGAGAATAGGTAGCTATGATAGTGAGAAAGATAAGATAGCAAATTTCAACTGAAGGTGCAATTCTGATGACAAAAATCTCTTCCTCACTAGCCAGTTTCAATGCATGGGGCTATACTGTAGTGGCCCCAATGGATTTTCTTCTGTATAGTTTTTATAAGGAAGTTATTAAAATGGTTTTTAAAATCAGGATGGTCCATTACGCTGCATTACAGAATATTCCTGCCCTCCTGCTTGTGCCACTCTGGTGTTATGGCAAACCTCCCCTCCTGCTGTTGCTGCAGTGCTGCTCATGGGCACTGCTGTGAGCAGGATCAGGGAACTGATCCAACCAAAAGAAAAAATGGCCAAGAAAGTGTTTCTATGGTCTGCTCCACATCACCACCCTCTGTTGAACCGACACTAGTGAGTAGGTAACACATAAGCAAACCCAAGAGGTTCAGAATGAGACTGGAACAGGAATTGCACAAACCAGCACTTATCATTGGGAAATGCTGCTAGTCAGGATTTGTGGAGGAAGTGTTATTACAAAAGGTTAATGTCTGATTTCTCCACCCAAATTTTACTTTTTTGTGCTCTCTTCTGTTAATAAATTTGAATAAAATTTCATGGAAACTACAGGATGAGCAGATCACTTGGGGAAAAAGCACACCTCTCAAAATAGGTTGCAATGCATATGAGGATGTGTTGCATTATCAAAATTATAGTTTTAATGCCTTTTTCACTTCCACAGCTGAATTTCCACTAATTGTTGAGACTGCATCAATCTGAAACTGTCAGCATTTGAAATACCACTTTCTGAACGACATCCAAAGTGTCAGTTGCATCAGGCAGTCATGGTATATCTGGATTGCAGCACCAGGTAAGAAATGAAAAATCACTAGTTTATGATTAAATGTGACCAGACAGGCAGACTGGGCATCCTGGGCTTTCTTCAAAATGCTCTGTGGTCACCCAGATCAGATGCAACTGATGAAATGAAGAAGATTCAAGCAGACAGCGAGTGCGTTCCTACAGAGGTGTGCAAATCATGAGACCGCAGTATGACCAATCTGGTCCTACAGCCTGCTCTGAAGTTTTACAAGAAACCCCTGGTAAAGAATGATGGCCTACATCTGAATTTCTGAGCCAAAATAATCACTGTCTCCTGGAGGAATAAGATGTCAGTGAAAACAAAATGAGCCTAGAGGTAAATAATTCATGTTCATGTTGACTGTTGTTATGAATAAGAGGTACAGCGGCAAATGCTGTTTCAAGTAATGCCCCAAATCCTGCCATATCAACTGTCAGCAAAGAAAGCTGACGATTTTCTAAAGTAACATTTGGCTAAATTTTGCACTGCTAAAAACCTTCTTACCCAAACTCCCTTACACCCCTGGAAAGGGTTGTCAAGGTTTGTAGGCCAATGAGACACTGATGATGGTGTCTTCAGGAGCACTGAAGGCTACGAGAGGCTCGCTGGGGAGCATTTAATCTCGAGGCCAAGAAAAGGCACTTGTAGGGGCTATTAATAGTTTGTGCCTCTTGTTCTGGTCTTCTGGCGGTTGCTGATGGTCTCCTCCACCTGGAAGACTTCTGTTACCTGCTCTGATCTCATTCCCTGCTAATGCAGATAGGAGAAACTCTGACTCGGATCTGGTTTTGAATTACCTTTGAGATAGTCTAAAATATAATAATAGATCAAACAGAAACTTAATAATATACTAGTTTCATGTAGCTATTAATCAGAGAAATGAGGCAATCTGCAGTGGACCCTCTTTCTACAACATTAAAGCAAATTTTTCTAATATTATTGCAAAAAAAATGCTGATTAGCACAAACTGTGCTACGTATAAAGGCAGTGACTGTAAAAAAATACAATTTTGACAATTGTACAATGGTGGAGAACTAAAAATTCTTATTTCTATCTGTAGAGACTAGAACAAAACTGACACAGAATTTTTTTTCTGTGAACTCCTAGATTAGAGTACCATCTTTATTTCTGTTCCAAACAAAAATGTGTCCTGGCTAATGAGAGAGGCAGAGTTGTGTAGAACACTACAGCATGTCTGCTGTTATCTGAGTTCTGTTTATTGCTCTACCACAGGCCTGCGGGGTGCTCTTGAGCAAATAATTTCATTTTTCAGCATCTTAGTTTCTCTTTTGTAGGGCATCCTTTATATTCCTTTAAAAGAGGGAGGTAGAGATAATTGTAGCTCCTTTATAAGGGGCTTTGGCATTTAGTAGTTTCACAGCTCTAGAAAAAACAGCTAGTGAGTGTATGAGCTGGAGTACACCTTATAATTAATTTATTATTATTATTACTATTATTATTATTAATTATTTAATTTCAGACATTTTAAGAAATGTCAAAAAATACCAAGCATGCTCCTAATGTCCCTGGCCCCCAGGTCCCTAGCAGGAGCCATCATGCTTTCATGGAAGTAGCTGAAGGTAAGAATTTGTAATACTGGAGAAATATCACTGGGATATTGGCATAGTAGAAAGCATGAAGTAGTTCCTGGGCTTTGACTTCTGTTTTCAGTAAAAGTCTTATAAAACCTTTTCTGCGAGCACAGTATGGGTCGCATGTCCAAAATGAAGATGCAAACTACCACCTTTGCCATCACATATTTTTTCCCAGCACATACCGAAAAAATTTGAAGACAAAAACCTGCCCTTGGCTCTAGAAGGATGGGAGCAAAAAACAAGGAGAGGCATCATCCAGCAATATGCTGATACTCACTAAAAACAAGGGAGCTAAGATAAAGACATTGGAAAGCAGGAGGAGACAGGAAAATTGATTACAGATCTGGAAATATTGACACGTGGAAAATAAACTAAATATATGATGCCAGTCTACGGTTATTTGATGAAAGTGTGTAACAGAGAACTGTATGGTTTGTAATGGGGAGAAAGTACGTGGAGCCATGGGCTGAAATCAAGAAAAGAAAAATAAAATCGATTAACAGGAGAGAATCCTTCTTGAAGGTACATATTAGCCTGAGGACCTATCTAAACTGCAGCAGCTGAAATTCCACTGCACGTGATATTTGAAGACAGATATCAGTTCAGAGTCTGAAAGATTTGTTACATGATAGACCTTTCCCGCTAAGTTTGTAGGGTTCATGGAATCATAGGAAGTGATGTAAGAAGAAGTAGGCAGGACTGAAGCATACTTTCAATGCAAGGAAAAATTGACGTTTAAATGTTCAATAAAGAGGATATGTCTTATATAAGGTTTAGTTTCTAGCCTCTAGGATGCAGCAACAATATTATACAAAATTAATGATTTTTACTAAATATTCTTAATTTCAGGTTGTGGGTTTTTTTCTTTTCAATGTTATGCATGATTCACTGTTTTTGATGCTCGCTCAAAAAACTTTTAGAAAGACCAATCATAGGTGGAAAGTGTTCTGCACTTTCTGAAAATCAGTACCTTCAGAAATTGCATTTCTACATAGGGATTGAGATTTTTTTACAAAAAAAGCAGCACTTCTCCAGTTCTGATTCCTGTACAATGAATTTGACAAAACTCAGCACTCAGGCATGGCAGGGGTGAAACATTTATAGAACTGTGATAAGAATCCTAAAATATTTATAATATTGTTTTCAGACAGATGTGCTTAAGTTGCACATCATTGTTATATATCGTATCAAGAGATAAACCCCAGACTTTTAAAATTATAGTGATACCCTTTAAAACTCCCCCCAAAACCCAGAAACATAAAACATGAAACTGATTTTACGCCAGTTCTTTGAGGGAGTCAACTTTATCTATGTTTCAGACTTTAATGCATCACTAAGGCATAAAAATATATAGCTTATTTCAATACTAATTGTATTTCAGAAGAAAGATATTTTGTTTCTGCTGGACCTTAGCATCCTTCATATGTAGTTCAAGTGTGGGCAAAGCATTGCTGGGTGATACTCTGTGCAGTTACACTTACTGTAAACTTGCAGTTGTCCTCTGAAGACATTTCTTCCACGAGAGTTTTCAGCCTTGCATTCGTACATCCCTGCATCCTCTAGCTGCACATTAGGTATTTCAAGCACAGCTTGGGATTTTCTCAGGCGGGCTTTACTTGGATTATGGCCATTAACTTTCCTCCAAGAGATTGTTGGAACAGGGCTGAAATATTTAGTAAAATTACTGTTAGCACGCATCCACTATTGAGAATATAGATTCTGTTATCTGGTAGTTTAAACACTTAATAATCTAAGTAGCAATAAAATATAACTACAATTAAGGTTCATATAATGCTTGATATACCTCACTTTCTGTGGGGAATCCTTAATAAATGGTTTATTACATGGAATGTGTCTCTTTCATCCACAAGGGAGGCCAAGTTTTTATTGAGATCGAGTAAATCACTTGAAATACTCTCTCTAGAGCTTCTTTAGCGCTCTATGCTTTACTCCTGAACACTTTAACTCACTAGGTAAAAGAAAATAACGACTTCAAACCCTGGATGAACAAGAAAATAACGACTTCAAAACTTGGATGAATTTAGCAAATTCCAACAACTCCTGATTTTCCTGCAATGAAACTGCAGTTCAGGAGATCAGTAAGTGATATGTCCACCTCGGTGCAGGATTTCAGTACCACTGTATCTTGGATAAATTGAGTTGAGCAAGGTTTTGGAAACTTTTTCTGTTGCAATATTCTTTAAGTTGCAAAACTGGTTGTGTAAGAAGTATATATTAATGGCACCACTGCTTCTGACTCACAGCGTTACGTGCCTGCTCGGGGGGTAGAAGGGCTTTTCACTGTATCTTGCTATTTTGCACAGGTCTATGTGGAAACTGTGTCATTTACATTCATTCTGAGGGAAGAAATGGATTAGATACTCTTTGCACTCATTCAATTTTCTTTTTAGCCCAAACACTCATCAGTCATTGTGCACCTATTGGGCATTTGGTCCAGACATACATTTGTCTGAATATGGCAGTGGATACTTAAGGGGGGGAAGAAAAGGAAAAACAAAAAAAAAAGGAACTGTAGTTATAAAATGTTTGATCGTGAGCTGAAAACTAGACTGCTTCAGGTATTCAAAAAGAATCTTGGAGGACATCATAAAAGAAAATCTAACTGTTACATGCTGATAGTTTTTCAAAAAGTATTTTGTGTTTATTTGAATTGCTTTCAAGTCTAAGTTTATAACTAAACACAGCTGGATCCTGTGGCAGTCTAGATGGGGAAAAGTACTTCATAGCATACATTCAAATTCAAAGCTTCTATTAACTTCTGCCATCATTTGCTAACTTCCACTTGCCCTAACCATATGAAGTTGCATTAAAAAAACACCCTACCCTCAGTATTTCAGGGTGTCCAATTTGAGACACAACAAATACAGAGATGGCCACCACCCATGGGTAAAGCTCTAGCCACTCTTCAGCCAGTTAAAATCAGGCTGTGACTTACTGCGGTTGTACTCAAACTTTCACACAAGACCCTCCAAATTCTAGTACTTTATAGAGATTCAGAAAATTCCCAGACTTGTAGTTGGAGATCAGAAGGTTTCTGTAATCTTATCTCCTGAATATCGTAAATCACTGAATTTCATTGAGCTTATTAACATAATTACCTTCACAGAGCCAGCATATATTCCCCTATGGAATGGTGTCCACTATTTATTTGAAGATATCAGAAAGAGACAATCATTGTTTCCCTTATCAGTTTGCTGCACTGATTACTTAACCTGGCAAAAGACACTTTATTTTCAGTGGGTAGACTCATCTCTGAGGAATAGTCCCTGCAATACCGCTCTGTTGTTGCAAAATGGTCCTTTAACACTGTCCCCCATGGACGAAATGCATGTATGGAAGTCAAATCGCCTTTTTTCCCCCTTAGTAAACATAACAGACTGATCTCTTTCTTCAGCACTCCAGTTGTGCATATATATGTATTTAATATAGATGGTTGTGGATCATATGCGCTCTTTTTTTTTTTTTCCCCTACTGTACCACCATAGAAGCTTGATAGCTTGCTCATTATTAATCTTAAATTACTTTCTTGCTAACGGATTTGAAATGTTGATGTCCTGTAACTTTTGTTTGAGGACTCTTCTGTGCAGCTTCCTGTTAGAAGTTATTTTACATACTTTTTGATTAGACTATTAAAAGAACTTCCAATTCTTATCTGACACAAGTCATTCTACCTGTTCATTTCTAAATATGAAGAATAAATCAGATATTTCTGTCTCTGATGCACTAACACAACTTACTCTTTAGCCCTACCACTTATGATACTCCTTTCACATCCATAGCTACATATTTTGATTTGCTATACATTGATAGTTATTTGTATGTATTAGAAGTAGTAAAAATAACAATATGAGTTTCTCCCCCCCCCTTTTATTAGCTCTCTCTCTTTTATTTATTTATTTGTTTGTTTGTTTGTTTGTTTGTTTGTTTTTAATTGCACACTTCTCTTTGATATTCAAATTTATGCTCTTTCTTGAGTGACTTTCTGGACATTTTGTAGCTCTCTGGTTGTTTTGGGTTCAGCTTTAAGTGTAAACTCTGTATCTGCTTGTCCTCTTTCTACATGGAATATAATTATGCCATGATTGCTGGCTGAAAAACAGTTATTATGCCCATGCCAGTGTTTCATTAATCATTATTGATCACAATACAGGTCCACAGTAGGAATACTTTATGCTGGCACAGTGCAATCCTGCTCAGCAACTGCTGTTTTAGGAGTGAGATAGGTGTGCAGGTACCTTATTTTGCACCGTAAGGGTGCCATGTCTGTTGCCCATTACTGTTTATTTGCCCTTCGGCCTTACTTCCAGCAAAACAAAAAATGATTTCGCTCTACTGTCATGGAAGAAAACTGTTTCTACTGAATAGAAATGATAAGTGGAACTTTTTATAGTGTATATTTCTGAGAAAGAATAAAGACATTATAAACTGTGAAAGTTGTCTCATTTAGCTGCTATGAGATTATTCTGAAATCCGTGTATTTAGAAATTTTTCTTTAAATTGCATTTAACCATTTTTTTTGTTTTTAATTTCCTTTTGTGTATGCTTCAGAAAGTAAACGTGTATAGCATGGCAAATACAGAGGAAACTTGCTGTTCTCTGGGTCATTAGGAAGCATATTTTAAAAAAAACCTCACTTTTTTCTTCATCATTATGAGGTAGTAAGCAGAGTTTTTCAAGGAGATAAAATTACTTTAGCTCTGTAGATGTAATGATTTCAAAGGAAAGTACTCCCAAACTGCAAATCACTATTTGCAGACAACTTGTAGTTCTGTATAATGAAGCTTCTTATTTTCCTTGCATAACTTACAAGTGAGATATGAATTTTACATCTTAAATAAAAATATATCTATACCTATTTCTCCTCTGTGACTTGTGTGAGAATGAAATGAAAGAATGAAATATATCTGAGTGAGGATGTGAAAGAATAGAATTGTGTGACTGTTCTAGAAAACTCATAAAATCCACCATAAAAGCTAACTAACGTATGCATACATTGTTCATCTTTTCAAATGATTCACAGCTTTTAAAAAAATAGATCAACAGCAGAAGTATCTCTAACATTAGTATGAGTTTAATGTAATATGCATAATTGTTAAATCTTACAATCATTATAATTCATTTTTATTTTGGTCTCAGCAGACATCTGTGGGAATACAGTTTCCTTGTTTATTACAACCCTGTTCACATTCAACTCCTATGAGTAAGTTTCAATTGAGTTCAAAGATAAGATTTCTCCTCTTCTTTTGAAATAATCTGTTGAATACTCCCGGTAAATCTTAGCACCACCAAGAAAAAAAATCCTACTTGATTTCAGAAATACCATCAGTAAACTTCTCATTCATCTGAGCTGAAATAAAAATTCTAAGAGGTCAACGGGGACTGTGATAGACATTACTGTGGGTTTGTTAACTTTGAATTTGAAGAAAATACGACTTTTAGTTTTACATTTATATCTAGAAGAGATTATAAGAGTCAATTTTCAGCAGTATATTGTTTAGGATAAATACCATTGAATTTGTTGGGAATTCTTCACAAGTTTCATTGGAAATAAAATTTGTTTAAAAAACTATTGGAAGCAATCCTATACTTTTTTTTTTTCCAATTTCATCTGAAAAAGAATTTAATTAGATCTATAAAGCGTATGCTTACTTCAGAAAAAGGTGTGAGGTGGAAATAAGAGTAATGTCTGAATTTTAAAATGCCTTTTCCATTGATTTGAGCTCCTAGTTTTTCAGCAATATCTTAATTAAGAATGCATATGTTACTTTTTCTCTTTTGCATTGGTACAAATTGATGTGCTATTCTGATTTTTACCTTCTACTGTAATTTCAATTCCTCTCCACGCTATTTCTCTTTACCATGCATCACTGTTCTGAGCTGTGCCTCCAAACCAACAGGTTCACATCATAACACATCTTGAAAACCTCTGCATGCCTGTGTATTTGAGACTAGAAAAGGACTTTCGCCTTATGGCCTCCTGCCTTTCAAGTGTGTTAAATATCTATTAATTATTGCAGGATAATTATGTAGGATAAAAATGTCAAGGAGTATCATGAAATTTCCTCCATCAGATACTTTCCAGAAACACTCATCAACCATTCACATGATTCTACCTTTAGAACATCCCATATAAATTTGTTCTAGTCAGATGCAGAGATTTAGGAGACAAGATAATAACTTTTCTTTACTTTTGGTTATTAAAAGATAGTTAGTACTCATGAAATATAGCAGCTGTGAGTACTGGTGATTTAAGAATAGAAATAGAAGGGAATGGTGATGGCTTTGAAGCTTGTGTGCAGGAACAAGTCCAAGACTGCAAGTCACGTCAACACACATGCATGACTGTATTAAAAAGGTCAGACGCATGTATTGATGTCATACTACTCTGGATGTGCTTTCCCACCACTGCTGGCTTGTTCTTTATGGCACAGAGCAAGGACAGTGTGCCTGCTTGGCCGCATGTCCAGCTCCATGTCATTTTCTTCACACTTTAAATTCTAACATGTTAGAGCATTTCTAACATCTAAAATAGTGCTATGGATAATTATTCATCACCTATAATGATTCATTATTCACAGTTAATTACATTCCAGAGGCTTTTCTCTACCGATTGATCAGAGCTTAAATTGTTAACTCAAACTTGATCCTTAACTGTTTAGCTAAAGTTAGATAGCATAACTGAAACTTCCAATGATTTCAAATATTTTTCCAAACTCTTAAATTCAAATCAATCGTGAACTCGAGTCATCTGATTTAGGTGTAATCAAATGAGAGAACAGAAGATTCACAATAAAAAAGGTATTTGTTTCACAACTAGTGAGCAAAGGGGAAAAGCTATTCTGCAACCTTTTGTCTCTCCATTTAAAGTCAGATAATGGTATTTTTTTTTGTTTTAGTAGCATTTACACGTTTTCTTTGATGGTTCTGAGAGAGAAAGGGACAGGATTGGTAATATTGCTTCTTCAAGAATGATGTTCTACTGACAGGGACTTGCAGTTCAGTGGGTTTCCCCCCCGCCACTTTCCCTATGCCATACAGTAAAAGCAATTAACTCTAAATTTTTAGATGTAAGTATGAAGTATTTAGTCAGAGTGAGGCAGAATGAGCCCTGGGAGTGCTACTTGAGATTTACCAACGAATCTTTATTACATTACTATGAATGATCGCAGTATTTGTAACAGCATTATAAAGTCTATGCAAGAACAAGTCTACTTAAAGTCAGGCAGAAATCAATCCATCCTGAAAAGTAGGAACAAAATCCAATCCTGGTCTAGCACCTTATGACATAAATTCTTATTCAGTATGAGCCAAAAATGAACTTTAGATTGATGAAAGTCTTAGAAAGATTTATTTGACATAAACAATATGTGCTATCAAAGGAAAAAAAAATAATCCTGGATCTATTCCTGTCTTATATAAACAAACTCAGCTTGAAGATGCCATGTTCATGTTTAAAAACATTCCGTCCTCTCATCACAATATCTCTAGGGGAAAGAACATCCCTACTTATAACACTGATAAATGCTGTTCTACTGAGAGTGGTCATTTCCCTCTTGGGATTGTTTTGTTATGAGTAAACTATAAGGGTAGCTTCCAGAGCTTCCAGGTTTGGTATGTGGTAGAATTAACAAAATCTTTTTCCTAAAGTGAGAAGTGGCGCAAAGGAGCATGGAGGAATGCGATTTTTTGTCCTATGTGACTTAGAAATATATATTTCTATACCAATTTTTGTCTCTATCCTGCAGTTTGATTTTGGGCAAATCATTTTATTTTAGTACCCTATGCTACAGTTTCCCTGTTTTAAAAAGAGAAAACAGCCTTTTTATATCTCTGTGAGCTGTGGATGAAAAATAGACTAAGATCAAAGAATTGTTTTTGAGGGTGAAGGCAAATTATGCCTGTGGACATCTACACTGCAAATTTGCTTAATACTTGACAATACTAAAATGCTAGCATTCCTCATTCCCCTAGTAATTCTCCTATATCTAGGGAAAACACTGAATATTTGAATTCCTAGTTCCAGCAAGGAATTCAATGTGTAGCATCTAGAGTGTTTTGCTCAATTTAATGCAAGCCAGAAATCTTGGCATGTTATTAAATTGTGAGTACCATAATACATTTAAAAGACAAGTCAAAATTAGCTTCCTCTTTGCCTGCAAATTGTATATTAAATCTGGTTAGAATTCCTCAAACCTCCAACCTTCATTTATCAATGCAGTGATTCATCATGTCCTTTCATACTTTGTTTTGACCAGCACTTCCCGTGTGGGGGATAACAATGTATGTGCTACTGTCACAGGGTTCAGTGGAAATGAGGGCTGTTAATGTGCTTTGAATGTCCTTAGTATATAGAATCAGGTTATCTGTAATATCCAAGGCGTTTCTGTGTGTCACTATTATTGTGGGAAGAGGTAAGAACTGTTTTTTATTCATGGAAAAGCAGAAGGAAGCTTAATAATTTCTGAAAGACAATACCTAGAAAGGAGCAGCTACTGGGGCTGAATGGCCATTCCATGAGCTGAGTTGCTTGACTGGCACCACACTGTAAAGATCTGCTGATATAACCCAAAGAAATGGCCAAATGAACTCTCATACTTGGCCGTAAAAGGAGGGAAGCCTGTTATACTTCACAGATGTCAGTATCATTTTATACTCATGTTATATTCCCCTTTTATACCCAATAATACTCAGCTGCTGCTTGCCACCTTGACCCCTCACTCATCTTTCTGCCCCCCAGGATGCAGTGTAGTGCAGTTAACAGAGGTTAATTTTAAGTTTGTTTAAACTGTGGTCAGTGCAATAGGTCTGCCACTCTTTAGCACAATACCAGGGCTGGAGTGAGAGGTGGATTCACGGATTTGAAGAAGGGGAAAAAGAAGGACCCAGGGAACTACAGGCCGGTCAGTCTCACCTCAGTGCCTGGCAGGATCATGGAGCAGATCCTTCTGGAGACAATGCTCAGGCACATGGAAAATAAGGAGGTGGTTGGAGACAGCCAACATGGCTTCACCAAGGGCAAATCGTGCCTGACAAATTTGATGACCTTCTGTGATGGAGTTACAGCACTGGTGGACAAGGGAAGAGCAGCAGACATCATCTGCCTGGACTTGTGCAAGGCATTTGATACTGTCCCACACGACATCCTGGTTTCTAAATGGGAGAGACATGGATTCGATGGATGGACCACTCGGAGGATAAGGAACTGGCTGGATGGTCGCACTCAAATAGTAGTGGTCAACAGCTCAACGTCCGAGTGGAGAACAGTGATGAGTGGTGTTCCTGAGGGGTTGGTACTGGGACCAGCGCTGTTTAACATCTTCTTCAGAGACATGGACAGTGGGATTGAGTGCACCCTCAGCAAGTTTGCTGACGACACCAAGCTGTGTGGTGTGGTCGACACGTTGGAGGACAGGGATGCCATCCTTGACAGGCTTGAGAGGTGGGCCTGTGCAAGCCTCATGAGGTTCAACAAGGCCAAGTGCAAGGTCCTGCACATGGGTCAGGGCAATCCCAAGCACTGCTATAGGCTGGGTGGGGAATGGATCAAAAGCAGCCCTGAGGAAAAGGACTTGGGGGCGTTTGTGGATGAAAGGCTCAATATGAGTCGACAGTGTGCACTTGCAGCCCAGAAGGCCAACCATGTCCTGGGCTGTATCAAAGGAAGTGTGACCAGCAGGTTGAGGGAGGTGATTCTGCCCCTCTGCTCCACTCTCATGAGACCCCACCTGGAGTACTGCATCCAGCCCTGGGGGCCCCAGTACAAGAGAGACATGGAGCTGTTGGAGAGAGTCCAGAGGAGGCCACAAAGTTGATCAGAGGGCTGGAGCACCTCTCCTGTGAGGACAGGCTGAGAGAGTTGAGCCTGTTCAGCCTGGAGAAGAGGAGACTCCGGGGAGATCTAATTGCGGCCTTCCAGTACCTGAAGGGGTTTAAACCGAAGGAGGGTAGATTTAGATTAGATGTGAGAAAGAAATTCTTCTCACTGAGTGGTGAGGCACTGGAACAGGTTGCCCAGAGAAGCTGTGGATGCCCCATCCCTGGAAGTGTTCAAGGCCAGGTTGGATGGGGCTTTGAGCAGCCTGGTCTAGTGGTGGGTGTCCTTGCCCATGGGAAGGGGTTTGGAACTAGATGATCTTTGAGGTCCTTTCCAACCCAAACCATTCTATGATTCTATGATTTGTGCTAAGTAGATTTATGTCAGAAAAGAATTTGGTCTCAGAATAGAAATCCTCATGAGACTTGTTTTGACACTGGATTAGTGTGAAGGGGTCAAGTTATGGGAAGGTCTTGTTTGCTTTTCTTGTTGACAGTTTATAGGAGATGCTTCCTGCCACATCTGAAGCCAGGAAGAATCTTGGTCTCTACAGCCAACACACGAATACCATTTCTGAAACATTGTGGACTAGTATAAAATTGGTAGTACTGGATTTACCAAAAGCAGCCAATAAAAGGATGAAAGTCAGGAGGAAAGATATGAAAGACTTGCGGCATTTTTTTAACTGGTTGACTGAAAGGAAAAGACTTATTTTACAAATTTGAAGAGGAGCCAGGGTTAAGTTTTGTCCTTTGCATTGAAGAAAAAATATGGTGCAATGCTGTAAACTTCTATTCACCTGTGCTCAGGGACCAGATGGATAACTGCATGTGTTAGTCAGAGAAATGTGCAACCTGGATCTGTGACTCATTATAGGGTTATTGTTTGTGAATTTTGGGTTCCTGGCAAAAATCACATGTAGCTAAAGCTGAGAGGAAGGTACCAGGTACTTTGACCAAAGATGCACTTCTTGGGTTCCTTTAACCTCCCTTCTTTTCTGAAATTACTCTCCTCCTTATTACATCGTTTGCCAGACACTGACTAGACCTCACAGAAACTTTCTTTTAGTATATATGCAGACTTGCAAATTCTATTACAGCTGCAAAAAGATGTGCAATATCCAGAAGCTTTCTTTATAGCCATTACCCTATGTCATTGTCTTAATGAGTGACACCAGCAAAAATAAATTCTTCAGATACTTCATGCAGTTCTCCATAGTTACAGTGAAATGCCTTTCACCGGATCATAAAAGTTTTTGTATCACCACCCTGATCTTTGCTTAGATATCATATTCACTTATCCAAACACTTTTTGTTTTTATTTCTGCCTATTGAAAAATCTTCTAAGTTCTCTCTACATGTACATACCCTGCAATGAAACTATTGATAGAGATGTAAAATAAATAATAACATTTTTAATAAAAGCTTGAAGAACAATTAGAAAAATCTGTTAAGAGGAAATCAGGTCAAGGAGATAAAATAAAATCCTATATTGCATGGATTTAAAACTTTGAGATATTTATTAATCAGAATTGATTCAGAGTTCATTGTTCCAAGAGAGTATTTTAGAACATTTCCTAGATTACAAGTCACTATGTTTCATTCACTTGAGTGATTTAATTATATGTAACTTCACCTTATTTTTATTTTATTTCATTCAGAAAACTAGATTTAAAAAGGGACCATCAGCTGATTTCTTGCAAGCCATATTGCAAATGGGATGAATGTTTCTGAGCTATAAATCTCTTCAAAACAAAATTTACAATGAAATTATTAAAGCAACATTAAATATAACAGCATGAACAATCTTCTATCATAACATACTCATCATAACTCAGTAATAAAAGGAAGTCAATATCTCTATTTATTTTTATTTTTAACTAAAAATATTTCACAATAAAAACAGTCTTGACATTACTAAAGTGAAGTAAGCTAGCATTTAGAAAGAATATTGATATACTGAGTAGACATTACTATCACACAGAAACAGCACAAGCATAAAGGATTCTCTCAAAAATATAGAAAAACAAGCATATGTGTTGTAAGAAAAATTGTCTGTCAGCACTGTTCTCTGTTGATTAAAATCTCTATGTGTTGATCTATGTGGTTAAAAAATAACCATAGTGAAAAAACGGATGCATAAACCTTATTTTTTAATTTTTTTAATTTTCTTTTTTTAGCAAAACAATACTTTTGGCAGTACACATGGTCCAGGGATCCTATTTTAAAAGCAAAGATTGAAAACTTTGGTAACCTACAAGTACAGCATTAGCTTGCATCCTCTAATTTGTTCTAATGAGAAATAAAACATGATTACTCACTCGAAGTTGGCTGTTGGCACAACAAACTTTTTTTTTTTTNTTTTTTTTTTTTTTTTTTTTTTTTTTTTTTTTTTTTTTTTTTTTTTTTTTTTTCCTGGAATCAGAAAACCAATGAAGTCTGAGTTTTTTTATGGAGAATATAATAGAAGTTGCTGTATGGTGTGATGCACAACCAAAAATACAGTGAGGAAAAAGCTGAAGTGTGTGGGTCAGGTAGGGTGTGTGTGCATTATACACAATTTAGCATTAAAAAAATCTGTGTGAAAGAGTGGGTGTAGAAGAATTATCTGAAAGGGAAAAAAGAAGTCAACCTAGAGCTATATGCCAGGATAAAATAAATAAATAAATAAATAGGGACAAAAAAAAGAAAATTAAAAGAGCAATATATTTTTGGCACTTTGTTTTTCTTGCTTTCCTCTGAGGTTAAGGGTCTGTGCTCATTGAGGAGGGTTGTAACTTACAGCTTTTCATGCGAGCTTGGACAAACCTCTCCTATATCATTGTTCAAACTATGAAAACTTGTTCAATTTGAGGCTTTTAAAAAACTCAAACATTTCCAACTACACCTGCTTTTAAGTCCCATGTTAAAATAATAATATTAAAATTACTTATGAGATAACTATACTCCAGATTGGGGAAGTGTTAAAGAAGGCTGGGATGGCAGTCACTGACGTGCTTCATTAATGAACATGTCATGGGATGCGGACAGACCTTAAAGTCCTTTTAACTATCAAACAGAACCATTACTTTCATATCTTTTTAATGGGGAGCCAAATGAAGACATCAGAATTCTTCCTTCTAAAAAAATTACATGAAAAAAAGAAATGAAAGAATTAACCAGTTGCCTTCAGATGTTCTTGGAAGCAAAGTCAGTAATATTTGAGAGAAAATGCAAGCAGCAACCTGCTGTGACAGAAGGCAGTGCCCAAGAAATTGCATTTCTGGAGCAGAAAAATCCAGGAATGCTGTGATCTGTGCAAGAGTGTCAGCTGGGAAAATGATGGCTTCTTCACCAGAACTTACCCAAAGAACAAGGTCATGATCTGTCTTCCTGATTTGCATAATGAACTTAAGTTCTGACATTGAAATGATGGACTTTTTAGAAAACCAGGATTATGTGGACTACAGCCACCTACCACCTCATTACCAATCAGTTCATTAATTTGTTTTACCAAAAAATTAGCTGATCTTTTTAAATAAGAGAAGACACATTTGGTGAAAAATGTGTTACTCAAAAGTAAATATTAACAAATTACAGGTTAGATTTTTTTTTCATGTAGATGTTTTGAATTCATCCATTCAGTAAGTTTCACAGGAGATTTTTTCTTTTTAAAATTTACTATTTTATTACTTTACCAATGCTTAATGTAAATCTTAATAAAGATTTAACAGTTATGTAAATTAAAAAAAGATGTAGTTCTGTTCTTATGAAAAGTTCAGAAAAGAGAGGTTAGATTTACTTTGTTAATACTTTGTTAATACCAGTAGATTTTTATATTGTCCATTTTTATTTTTTTTTCTTAAATACGATTCTCTGTCTTTCTAGGAAACAAACAAAAATTCAAGCGTTTCTAATAAAAATGACATAATTAAATGGGTGGCAGAAAACATATCTGTATAAATGTCTGTACATATGGAACACAAATGTAATCAGAACACAAGTTGTTGCGCAGATGTGACAGTGACTATGGCTGTAAAAACCACCTTTCAACAGAAGTGGGCCAGCAAAAATATCCAGACTCCTCTGTCTGTCATGTGTACTGTTGTACCTCAGCAGTAAATCATGGATATATGCAGTGATTTCTTAGCCAATGACTGATGCTCCTTATAAGCAGCATTATATAATACAAATAACATCATTTTGAGGTATTTCACTCCTGTATTACTTTGAATTCTTTAGCAACAACAAAGTCTATTATAAGTGGCATCAGTAACATAACATTTTCATTTGTAACTGGACCAGCTGCCTATTGCCTAGGTCAGAATAAAA
This sequence comes from Aramus guarauna, assembly GCA_013400195.1. Taxonomy (NCBI): domain Eukaryota; kingdom Metazoa; phylum Chordata; class Aves; order Gruiformes; family Aramidae; genus Aramus; species Aramus guarauna. The sequence goes on along the minus strand of VXBL01004261.1, from coordinate 11,050 downwards.
TCCTTCTCAGAGAATTTCTGTCTGTCAAACAATTAAGATATTTGATTTTAGTTTGGAGACAAAAGCTGCACAGCTCCAATTTGTTTAATTCTTACAGCCATAGTGACTGGCAGTTCTAAATAAACACTATAAATAAATCATTAATCTGTAACTAAAGATGAGGGTCTTTCTGGAATATTTGCCAAATGCCTCCTTCAGGAAATCTCACTGGAATGTCTGTCATTCTCACAATTACAGCAGAGAGAGAAGAGTGAGTGTTTCAGACAGCTAAATTAAAGCATGAGTAAAACAGCAGCTCATTGTTTTTGAGACTGGAATAACTTCTGTGTTATTTACAATAAGAATTCAAAATGCCAAATCTCAAAATGCTAAATAAAGAAGGAGCAAATTACTTGCTGATTCAGTTTGATAATGGGGACCCATGGCAGTGTAACAAGAAAAGATCCATACAAGCTATCAGGAATAAGAGATGAGGACAAAAAAAAATGAATATCATGAAAATGAATAGGAAATCTGATGCATTACTACCTCCCATCTCAGCCTCCAGGTTTCAAACGAGGCCTGAAATGTCATTCATGTAATTATTACCCTATCAGGTTGAAAGCAATTTAGACTCAGCTGATTTGATTGTGCATTAATGGCTGTGAACAGAAGATAAGGAATGTGCCTGGTAAAAATAGCTGCCCATTACAATAGTAGCAAATGGGGTCAACTTATTAGATAACCTTAAATTGCTTGATGGTTCAGGTGTTTTTGGTTTTTTTGTTTATTGAAGGTTAATGCCAAATATGAACATGGAAATAAGCTAATTGAAGCCTTTCCTGTCAACCTTTGCCTTCCTTGTGTGGAGCTGAAGAGTGACTGACTGTGAGAGAGTTTACGAAATCTCAAGGTGCTGAAGATGGAAGGTATCAGTAGCTGCATTTCCTGCTTGTCAGTGATGGTTGTGAAGGACAACATGTGGCATACCTCCTCTTCACTGGAAAGGAACAGTTGACTTGTAATCTGTCGGCAGCTGCCACTTAATTCCAGTAAAATGAGGAAAACAGAAACTCATATGTCAGTTACTGCTTCAGCCATAGCCAAGAGTCTAAAAAGGTCTTGCTGCCAACTATTGACGTGGCAGGAAATCGGTTGGTGTTGCTGAGAGGAGAGAGCCTGGAGTGACCAGCCTCTACGGAACAGCTCTTTTCCTCATATATTTCAGCAGTTCAGAGAACCTCTCCATTTATTGCTTTTCTGTCCTCTCTCATGTACTTCTTTCCTTATCTTTACTATATAAAGCATAAGGCTTGTGTTTTACCCTACAGAAGTTCTCTCCTCACATTTGTTTTCTAAACTACTGCTTACATTTAGGTGGGGAATGAATTTGCAAAAGCTGCTTTTGCTGTCTAATGGTGCCTGTATGTGGGCTATGGCTGCCCACATTTTGTTTGGACTAGTTTGGCTTTGTCCTGCCTCTCCTTCAGCTTCACTGGGCCTAAATAGATACAATTAAAATACATTGTCAGAATTCCTCTGTAAGTATTTATTAATACTTTCAGTTGACCTGCTCAATGATAGTATCTGGTTGTTGATCAACCAGGAAAAACAAGCAAGTTTAAGTCATTACCTCATCCAGGCAGTAAATACGAACTGTTAAGACAAAAATCTGAAATCCAATGACCAGTGACACATGAAGGTCAAAGTGAGTATTAAAAACATTTTAGAAGCCCTCTCAGGTAAAAGAGACAAGCTTTGAAAGGTTACTTTGGAAAACCAGACCTGCCAAGCAATCTGGAGTGGTGATCCTCAGGAAAAAAGACTGTTGTCTTGAAACTCCTTTCCTCTTATGTTGTATTCCTACTTAAGTAAATAAGTAAGAAGAATGGTATGGAAGACACAGTACTATGAGTGTGGTGAGACACTGGAACAGGCTGGCCAGAGAAGTTATGGATGCCCCATCTCTGGAAGTGTTCAAGGCCAGGTTGGATGGTGTTTTGGGTAACCTGGTCTAGTGGAGGGTGTCCCTGCCCATGGCAGGGGGGGTGGAACTAGATGGTCTTTGAGGTCCTTTCCAACCCAAACCATTCTGTGATTCTACGATTCTATTCCTCAGACTAACTGATTTGTGAAGTTCCTCTGCAGGAGTTACAAAGACAAATCCTTCTACTATTTCTTAATCAAAGCCAGGCTGTAAGGAACCTGTATGTGCCTTGATAAGCTATGAACTAGAAAATGAAGCAGGATATATGATATTGAGAAGCATGACCTTGTATGGGTAGAGGGGAAATATCTAAAAAGAACACCACTATCAAAAGGAACTGAAAAGAATTCAATACAGTGAGATTTTTTTCAACACACATACTCCCCCACATAATTTGATGGGTTATCTTTGAAAAACACCTACCCTTTATATTTGTTTATGTCTCCAGTGGATCATCACTGAAGGAACACCTGTTTTTAGCTACATACATGTACAGAAGAAAGAATAATTTCTTTGAATCACTGGAATTACTTCTTAGTTCTGTCTGACTGTATACTACCCTTACCACCCTTATTCTTGGCAACAATAATAATAGTAACTGCCACAACAAAATTGAAATGTTATCAATTTCATCCTATATTTTCTAATCTGAAGAGTGTATAGAAGTAATTTCATTTCTTATTTAATTTGTATGAAATAGCAAAGAAGTATTTCTAAAACCTTTACCTCCCTAAAATCATTTATCAATATATATAAAATATAAAAAAAAAAAAAAAAAAAAAAAAAAAAAAAAAACAACCAAAAACCTTGACATGAATATTAAACACCTGTTCTCTAATAGTGCTATTAGATCAGGTAGAAACTAGAGAATTGACACTGCCACAAAGTGTGTTAGGACATGTTTAAAACATTTTACTCTTAGCTTCATATATAAACTATGCATTTTCAGGGAAAAAAAGATACTAATCTTGTTTATTCTCCAACTATGATATTTTGGCAGAAAAACCCTCTAATTTACTGATTTATAGTATCCCAGTGAATAGATGGGTGAGTCTGCTAAAATTTTCAATAAAAAAACTTTCCTTTTTTTGTTTACAAGAACGTTGCTTTTCATTTTGACAGAGTCTTTTAACTTGAATGAATTACTGTCCACAGAAATGGCTGGGCAGGGAATTCATAACTGGCTGCTTAGTCAATTGGTTACTTTGAGGGTGCAGTAAGGACTGCCTGTGAAAATGAAATCCAGCAAAATAATGAAACCACAAATTAGGCATGTCACATCTTAATAAACAATGATATCTAATTATGAAAGAATCTGTACTTACTTGCCAAGTGCAAAACACTCCATCTTAACAGTAGTTCCCCTTGCAGCTGTAACAGTGTAAGGAAAATGGACTTCAATTTTTGGTTCATATTCCCCCATCACACCTGGAAAATAAAGAATGTTTAAAATATGAAATATCATCAGTTTTCCATTTATTGAGATTATTGTAGAAAAACCCTGCAGCTTGCTTTTTGAACCTGCCCAGCAGTCAAGCTAGTAATTGATGGAGATAGACTCGTTTGATCTGATATGCTCTGCTCAGGTCCAGTACATATTCTAAATTGCTCTTCAGGTTTACCAGCAGCTAACAGTGAGCTTAAGAAAAATGATTTATTTTCTCAAATAAGGGGTTAATATTTACCTTCTGAAAGATTAAAGCATGCAATCAATTTTAGAAGGTTGAAAATTTTCATAGACTAAAGCTTTATTTACCAGTGCAATGACAATTATGACAAATAAATCAACATATCGTGCTGTATTTGACTGAGGACCTTTGAGAAAAACTCAAATGGTGTAAAGGTATTTGTGTTCACAGATACAGAGATATGCAGACACATACAGGGTTCAGTTATTTCATTTTCAGTGACCCTTTTAATTTGGGAGATGAATAATTTTATCAGGACAACATGTTTTGATACAACTAAAGAAATCAGAAATGTGAAAAATATAAACATATAAAATCAATAGAGTTATCTGGAATTTGCTGTGGAGTGACTGACAGCTTTGGAGATTCACAAGAGTTTAGGAAATGAGAAATGAGCAGGGAAGGGAGACAGGTTTTATAAGGCGAGGTGAGAGGTTTGTATTTGATGAGACTTGGAGGATATGTCATAATCAGAATGGCAGGAGAAGAATATGGCTCTAACAGCTGTGTTCGGTTAGACTGAAGATGGGCTACTGGGTAAGCGATACTCAGGAACTAAAAGCTGTATTAAACTAACTATGAATTGTTCAGATTTTTAAATGAGGAAAACTGAATAAAATCAGACTTGTGGACACAGTAGGAACAACACAAGTCTAGTCTAAATCTAAATAAAAATCAATCAAGAGTCTCCAAAGAATTCTAGAGCAAGAAAATAGGAACAACAGATGAAAAGAGAGAAAAGAGATATTTTATGCAAGAAAGAGAAAAGAAAGGAGCATAGGGAGGATCATGGAAGTAGGGGAATACGAGATTTGCAACCGAGAGAAGACCGGTAGAGGTAGATGGAAAAACAACCCACACCTATTAGACCAAAAAAAAAAAGACATGAGGCTGAAATGGTAAAACACATACTCCTGGCCCTTCAAATGTTACTCATGGGACTCCGGAGTTTCCAGTGGGGTGGTGCTCTCCTCCTCCTGTTGTCCCACAGATTCCTGCAGCTTGGTTCTGGGAGGGAGTCTGATCATACGTGCATTTAAACATGTCTTTGGGGGCTTAAGTTTAGTTAGAAAATCTAAATGTGTCTGATACGTGAATCAAATAACAGAAGTAGAAAGCATAAAATGCTTTAATTCAAACAATGTAATTCCGTAAATAATGTGGCTTTATAAGTAGCAGTAGATTTCTTTTTAAAAAATATAGTTATGTAAGTATGACATGTACTAGCAGTAGTGACCCATTTTTCCTCAGAAACGTGACTAAATCAATGTTTTGACGTTGCTTTATGAACTTGTGGAGAAATACTGCCCCTTGTATGAAAAGGCAAATTCTGAACCAGTTCTGTCATTAAAGATGAAAAGGTATTTTTTTGTAGAAAAAAGGAAATTAAACTTTGTGTCCTGGGTATTAAAATAAAATTAGGGCATCAACAAAATTGTAGTCAATTAAAATTTTCCCTAACCTAGACTGAAATCAATCTGTCATAAAAAATATATTCCCACTGGTTTGTACTATGTCAATAAATTTCATAATCTAATTACACTCCTTGCGATTTCTTTTACTGTTTTGGAGGGGTTTGGTTTTTTTTTTTGTTTTTTTTTATTATGAATATCAGTTTCTGATTCATCTCCGCTGAGTCATTCATGATTTTATAAGATATCTGCCATATCCTCTTTTAGGTGTGTCTTTTATAGGCTGAAAAATCCTAGACTATTAATCCTTCCTTACAGTGAATCTTTAATAAACTTGCAATCATTCCTTGTGCCTATGTTGCACTGTTTCAAATTCTTTTATATCATTTTGAGATGGGAAGAAAAAAAACAGCGCAGCAATATGGGAGCTATAGATCTTTCTATCTTTTTTTTGTTTGACTGGTTTTTGTTTGTTCCTTATTGCTTTCCTTATGAATCAGTTCCATTTGCCTTTTTGCACTTGAACTGATGTTCAACCACAATGGCATCCTAATCTCTTTCCTGTTAATATCTAATAAAGGTATTATATTTTTAGGTTTAGGTATTATATAAATTTGTACTGGGTGACATTATTTATCACCTATCCACTCTGTTATCATGATATCCTTTTGCCTCTCTTCACAGTTAGGTTTAATTTTAACTATCCTTAATAATTTTATATCAACAAGTTTTTCTACCTCCATATTAATTTCCTTTCAAGATGGTTTATGTGTTGAATGGTAAAGTCCCAGAACAGTATTCTGTGGCTTCACTGACAATCTCCCTGTTCTCCAAATTGATCAGATACAGGTGGATTTTTTTTTATCTGTTGTTAATTCAAAATGGGGCTATCCTTCAACCCCTCTGAGAATTTCATTTCTTAGAGCCTTTGATGAGTGACCTTGCCAAGAACTTTTCGAAATGAAAGTGCACAGTGTTACCTTCACCATTTCTATTCATATTCTTTCAGACTCTTCAGGAAAGTAGTATACGGATTGAAGCATGACTTCCCTCTTTAAAAGCTGTGTTCATGGTATATGACTGTATGGTAAGATTACTGTATGGTAATCTGATAAATACAACCCTACTAAGCATACTTTTCTATGTATTTTCTATCAAAACTCTTGACACAGAAGTCAAACTTCCTGGTCTGTAGTTCCTCAGATATTCCTAGGAGTCCCTTTTTTTTAAAAAAAGCATCTTTTCTACCTGCACTCCTTCTAGGCCTGAGGCCCAGCAAAGGAAAATGGTACATCCTGCTTCCTTCTGTATCTGAGTTTGACCGTGGGGATTTGTCATATTTGTAAAGTCAGAATTTCTTTTAAAATTTCTTCTATTGAAACTTCAATTATAAGAACTTCAGTGTTGATAGGGTATCCTCCCTAAGTTCCCTTGTAGTGCACACTACTGAAAATAGTTCATTTAGGCTTTATGATGCAGCCTTAGACTATTGAGGTGTTCCTTTTAAATCTCTGGCATCTGTTGACCGTGCATACTTGCTGACAGGTTTTGTGATTCAATGAATTTTAAAAAGTTTTTTTTTGCTTTTGTGTAAGACTTTGTTCCTGAAAAACATTCTGTTGCATTGTCATATACTATTAAACATTTGCCTTTTTTTATCCCTGAAAAAAAATGCAATTTAAAATAGGATTACATTATTCTTGATTTTAAAATAATACAGTACTTATGAACACATCCAAGGGACAATATTATCTTTCAGATCTTGTGTTTTTAACCTACATTAACTCCCTTTAGTAGGTACAATCTGTACAAGTATTGAATGCTCTTTGTGAGTCATGCCATCATTTCATATTCCTAAAGAAATGTTGATCTACTAATGCTTTGTACCACGTCCTGTTCTTCAGGGTTATTGTTACACTAGCAAGCAATGTGCCTGCAGCAACTGGTAGAAAAATGTAGAAAAATTACTGAGCGATTGCTTGGTGTCCCTATGAAAATTAGGAAACAAAAGTCTATTATTGCAAAGGGGTATTTTTTATTCTTATTATTTATGATCTTTGAGACCAAGGAGGCCATTACAGTTGCATAGACATCAAGGGAATTACCAAGGCCTTACCTTCCCACGTTACACTAACTGCTTTGCTATGGCTGTTGTACCTCCAGGCTCTTTATCTTTCCCAGTTCCTGTTTTGGTCACTATGAGTCAGTAATGGTAAAACAACCATCACCTGCATTTGCACCAAGATTTTTGTTCACTTGTATCAGGTGCTAAAAGGAATCTGAACTTGTAAGAAATATTGAGGCCTTGAGTCATGTGCATTAGAATCAATCTCTCTCAGACTTAGATACATGACTCTCTTTCAGAGGTTTGGTTAAGGCCATAAAAATTCTCTTCATCATTTTTTATTTCCAGTTATCAAACATGAAATATAGCAAAAAATAAAATTGATCAGCACAGAATAAAAACATAATATATGATTTTCAAGCAGCTAACAAATCACAGAGCATACATGGTCTAAGCAGTATAGAGGAATGGTGAGCTGTTCTCAATGCTCCCATGCTCTGCCTTCCCATGAAAATATCTCCTTCTGGACAACCTTTTATCATCTCAGAGATGACCCTCACGACTCATGCTTCCTTAGTCTAATTAGTTTTCTACACCACTTACTTCACAAGTTGTTCCTTTCAGCTGAGTTCAGATCTGGGTATGCAAGTGCTGAATTTATGATTGGTATGAAACACACCAGTTCAAAATAAATCTAATTTACCAGATCTTGAAATTTAGTCTGACATTAAGAAAGGTGTTCAAAGCCAAACTTTCCTGTTTGTTTCAGTAAATCTTACCCATGGGCTTTATTCTGAAACAAGTCATCTCTCCTTACATTTCCCAGTCTTTGCGTCTCTGCCCTTTCAGTGCATGTGAGAAGAACAGTTCTCTACACTTCTGTCCAGCCAGTGTCTTCCCTGACTGGGTGAAGTTGAACTGAGATGAAACACTAGTAACCCTTCTGTTATATCTCTGATTACCAAAAAGATGCTGTGATTCAAATGACTGAATATATCCCAGGACTAAGCACAGCTTGACCTTGTTAGAATTAATGAGTTGTTAGTCACATAGGTAAAAATGGAGCTCAATATTTGTAGAAGAGATGGTTTCCCTATTCCTTCCTTCAGATATTTTGTTACAACAATGCAATTATCACAGAGCAATTATTACATATTCTCCAACTCAGACAAGGAAAAATCTTCATAAAATCAGGCTTAATTTTAACAAGTGGTTTCATTTAACAAGTTGATCCTCTGATGTGGCTGCAAATCTGTGACTTGAGTTCAAATCTCCACTAACCAAAGTATCCTATGAACCCTTAGCTATACTGTTGTCTGCATTTTAGTTTTCTATCAAAAAATAGAGATGACACAATTCACTAAATCACAGTAATGTGATAAGCACTGATTGTGAGGTGCTAACATACTGTAGGAAAAGATTTAATAGAAGTTCAAACATTTACAGATATTACTACAGCTAAAACTACTTACTTTATCCCCTGTGGGCAGTTTAGTGGAAATGGAGAATGGAATAAACTAGCAAGATCAGTTTCTGACTGTCAGTCCTTTCAGCTAAGCACAATTGAAATTGAATTGACAGGATATCAGTCATTATCACTTTGAAGAGGACTGCTCTACCTCTTCATTTAGGCTGCCACTCCACAATTTTTACAACCTCAAAAGAAGACCGTAGAAAAATTGTGAGTCTATGACTGTACCCACACAAGAAGACTTTTTGTCTTCATGGGGGGAAAAAAAATAAATCAGACTGCTGAGAAATCATGACACATTGTGTAACTCCAGCTGCGTAGAGGCTAATGCTTCTGTTCCATTTGTCTTCCAGGTATTACCTACCTTCTTGTATCTCCCAGAACCCAAGTTTCTATGACGGGTCCTTAAACCCTTTCAGCTAAAATGATTTGGGTTTGTTTCAAACTGTTTAAGTAATAGCTCTTTAACTTCAGAAACTAATTTCAAATGGAACAGGTTACAGGGAATACTTGAATAAGTGGCTGATAAGCTTTTAAGACAGCTAGAAAATAATATAAGATTCCTGGCCAAACATCGTCAGAATGTTAGGGAGAAAATAAAAGCCAAAGATTTCCTATACTGAGGAGCAAGATTGGCACAGATTTATACTTACCATTACTTTATTAGCAAAAGAGACAACCCCCATAGTTCAGTGATTAAGAGTGTTTGCTTGAGAGCTTTGGGTGAAGTCCCTAATCTCAATCAAATGATGTAGGAATGTTAATCTGGTTCTCTTACAGACTGGATAGTGCTCTAATCACAACATTATTGGGGAGTCTTATTGGTTTGGATGTTCCTCTCAATTTCTGGGAAACCTCCTGAGGACTGATAAACTTCTCCTGCTAGAAGAATTTTCTAATAATTTTACAGATCAGAAACTGAGTTTCCTACCACATTGCAATTGTGATCTGTTGTGTATGTATCCAAGGCCAAGAAAATTTTGACTAAGAAAGTATGGCACACATGTTCATGCATATTTATTCTCCTATCAGTAATCTGTAAGCATTTTATCTGAAGACCTACACCATTAAATGTCCCCAAATATTTATTTGGAAGAGAGAACCCTGAATACACACATTTACAGTGATAGTAAATTCACAGCGCAAAGCAAATTAATTCAAATATAATGATGATACCCACCATTACATCCTGACTGCAGCAGAAATTTTGAATGCATTGAGAAAAATTTATTGACTTACCTGCCATTAATCTAATTCTAAATGAAAGGATCAACACCTGCTGTAAGTCTTTAAAAATTTACTGTGAGAATGGTTGCTTTATAACTGTCCACAATATTCCTTTCACTCACGGATCTCTTAGCCAAGTTTTGAGCTATAAATTTATCCTTTGAGAAGCCCTAAAAATGTTCATGTGAAATTGCATCCTGCAGTGCACTGAACACTAAAGTACCAACAATGTTTTCATATGTTAGAGAGCAAATCCTATCACCTACCACTGGATGGAAAGAAGTCTACTAGAATCTATCCTAATATCAAAGAAAATTTTGTAATTAATTTTCTGGGAAAAAATATTAATCAATACAGCACAAGAAGGGAATAAACTCTTTAGTTTACAACTAGGGGATAAGATGCTAACGTATTTCTAAATACAGAGGTATAAATGTAGAAGGTCACATTTAACCAAAACAAAATGTTTAACTAAAGCTTAAACAAAACTTTCCTCTTCCCACTCTAAACTGCCTCTTTATATTATACTTCATTTCACTAGTCCAGCAGTTACTCTCTGAACTTTGTCTAGAAAGCCCTTTGTAGAAATTCCTATCCTGAAATATTTTAAAAAATAGGTATTTATAACTAATAAATGTTGTGTATATAACTCATACATACACAAGAGATTTCTACCTCTCCTAAACAGTGAATACAACTAAAAGCACTTCATTTTAAACTGTAAGTAGGTGTGTTATGACTGAGGTAAAGGGAACTGGGGCCAAACTCTGTGTTCCCCTCTATGTCAATGACCAGCTGGAGTGCATGAAACTCCACCTGGGGATGGAGGAGGAGCTGACTGAGAGCCTATGGGTCAGGATTAAAGGGAGCGCTGGGGCAGGGGACATTGTAGTGGGGCTCTGCTACAGGCCACCTGACCAGGGAGACTGCATGGATGAGGCCCTCTATAAGCAGACAGAAGCAGCCTCATGTTCACAAGCCCTTATGGGAGACTTCAACCACCCAGATATCTGTTGGAGGAACAACACAGCAGAGCACAAGCAATTGAGGAGGTTCCTGGAATGTGTGGATGACAACTTTCTCCTCCAAACGGTAGAGGAGCCCACGAGGAGAGGTGCCATGCTGGACCTTGTTCTCACCAACAAGGAGGGCCTGGTAGTGGATGTCAAGCTCAAGGGCAACCTTAGCTGCAGTGACAACGAAATGGAGGAGTTCGTGATC
>VXBL01004260.1:0-10606 GCA_013400195.1 Aramus guarauna | reverse complement strand
GTTGGACCTAGATGATCTTTGAGGTTCCTTCCAACCCAAACCATTCTATGTTTTATAGACATAACAGAATGGGCATTACTGTGAGTAAGGAAGAGAAAACCTTTCTGCTTCCCACTCAGCTGTCATATTGTGAGAATATATGAGAGAATCTGTGGTGCTGCTTTTGCTCTGCTTGTTCTGTGAATAAATGCAGAACTTAAGGTTATAGAATTGTGAATCTAACATCTTCCATCAGGACTGAATTTACTTAAATCTGTGCTAGCTTTTGAGTACCAAGTTCTGGTACTGAGTACCAGGTTTCTGGGTCAGGACTAACAGGAATCTTTTCACAGACTGAGAACTATAGTTTATAGCTCTTCATAGTTTCAGGAAATACAGTATAACATGTGTAAAATGAATGGAATATATTAGGAAACCTTTGATATTCCCATTTTGAATTCTAGAAAGGTATATGAGAAATACTCAAATGTGCACTTTAAAGGGTATCAGTTTCTCTGGCATTTAGTATATCTTTGCACACTTAAAGTCATTCTAGACTCCGTTGCACTTCTAAGTTATGAACATGATTTAAAACCATCACTTGACTAACCTCATTGGGGTATAAGCCACAGTTCATATTATAGCAACTTGCCAACTAGTTAACATGAGTTATTTGAGGTATGTTAACTTGATTTTAAGATAGAGCTGTGCAGTAACAACTGGGAGTACTTTGTCTCTCTTCTTTGAGGGGAGGAATGGTAGCATATATCAAAGTGAGATGGCTTTAGGTCTAATGCAAAATTAGGTTCTAAACTATAACTATTAGGAGTAATGTGATAGTTTGTTACAGCTGAAGGATTATTAACTCACTAATACAGTCTCTATATTTGAGTTTAAAATGAAACAGGGGATCAAAAATTAGGAAGCTGTGAAATATTGCTGTAAGTAATGGAATCTGTGTAACAAAAAAAATATAGCATGAGACACTTTTCTTTTTCCTCATCCTAGAGAACCACTCTGTGAATACTGGCCCAGTTAACTTTGTTTATGGTTTACCATAACAGCTTACATGATGGGAGTTCTATAGTTAGCTATACTGATGAAATCAAATAGGACTTAGTGTGATATCCTGTTGAAGGTAGCAGACAACGTAGTCTAACATTATCTTCTCATTCTTGAAGACCTTTGAAAGTTTAACTGGCAAAGAGCATCTTTCTTGAGAGTGAACTACTGTCTTCTATAACTCTGGAAAAATGAAGCATGAAAAACTAGCTGAAATGGAAGTAGTAATATTTAAATTTCTGTAGTGCAATTGCTTACATTTCCTATATGAGCCTGTAGCGCCTTTCATTTCACTTGGTTCCAGCCATGAGGTATTATGAGCCTACTAGTTTCATATGAATCAAATGATTATAGGAAGAATCAAATTTAATCTGGCATCTTAAGAATATATTTTTAATGAGTGTGGTGGGTTGACCCCGGCTGGAGGCCAGATACCCATCAAAGCCACTCTATCACTCCTCCTCCTCAACTGGACAGGGGAGAGAAAATATAATGAAAGGCTCATGGGTCAAGATAAGGACAGGGAGAGATTGTTCACCAATTACTGTCATGGGCAAAACAGACTCAACTGAAAAAAATTAATCTAATTTACTACCAAGCAAAACAGAGTAATAAGAAATAAACCCAAATCTTAAAACACCTTCCTCCCACCCCTCCCTTCTTCCCAGGCTCAATTTTACTTCTGAATTCTCTACCTACTCCCCCCAAGTGGCACAAGGANCTGCAGGGGGACAGCCTGCCTCACCGTGGTCTTCTTGATGGGCTGCAGGGGAATCTCTGCTCTAGTGCCGCCGCCTCCTCCTCCTTCTTCACTGACCTTGGTATCTGCAAAGTTTCTCACTCCTCTCTCTGGCTGCAAAAGCTGCTGCTCCTTTTTTTTGTATTCCCCCCCCCCATAAGTTTGTTACCACAGAGGTGCTGATTGCTTTGGCCAACAGCAGGTCCATCTTGGAGCTGGGTGGCATTGGCTCTGTTGGACATAGGGGAAGCTTCTAGCAACTTCTCACAGAAGCCACCTGTATTGGGTTTGCGTGGCAAGGTTTTGGAAGTGGGGGTCTACAGGGGTGGTTTCTGTTAGGATGAACAGGAGTGAGAAAGCTTGTGGATCAAGATAAAGACAGGGAGATTGCTTATCAATTACTGCAAAAACAGACTCAAATTGAAGAAAAATAATTTATTGCCAATTAAAATAGGTATTCATTTGGGTAGTGAGAAACAAGGTGACAAACATTAAAACAAGACTTTTGTTCCTCCTCCCCCCCAACTTCATTCTACTCCAGACTCCTCTAATACCCCCCCCAATGGTGCAGGGGTGTGGGGAATGGGTGTGTATTTACAGTCAGTGCATAGTAATTTCTCTCTGCTGCTCCTTCATTCTCTCTTTTCCCCTGCTTTGGCATGGATTCTCCACAGGCAGCAGTTCCTTCAGGAATATCCATGTGCTTCAGCATAGGTTCACCATGGGCTGCAGGGAATATCTGCTCTGCCCTGGAGCTCTTCCTCCTCCTTTCTCTGGCCTTGATGTTCCCTCTGTTTCTAACTCTTTTTGTTTCCTTTCTCCTCTGTCTGGTGTTTTCTACCCTTTTTAAAGTATGTTTTCACAGAGGTGCTACCAGCTTCACTGATTGGCTCAGCTTTGGCTGTTCTAGTACATGTAGAACCTTCTTTTTATATACCCAAATATTATCAATGCTGTGTCCTTTTATTGAAAGGAGAAATAGAATGATAATCTTCACAACCTGAGTGATGCAGATACTTGTGAGATTTTCTACAGGGAGAAGTTAAATGTCTTATCCATGATTACAGAGTAAGTATTAATGCTGAAATACAGAATTGGAGATGCTTTTGCATTTATGATAACATCTGGCCTGCCCTCTCAGTGGTTCAAAACCTATCCAAAATTTGGAATATGAGCATATGTTGTCAGTTAACACTCCAGGGACAGGCAAGTTCTTCTAGGGATTATTAGCTTATTGTTACACAAAATTTCTAGCAATTAACATAGCTTTCAATTAAACAGAATTTCTAGTAATCAGTGTAGCTTTTTTACTATCTAGAGTTTTTAGTTACCTAGACTTTTAAGTCACCAGATTGGGTCAAAGTCTTAATAATTACCATGTAATACAGTAATCATAATCTAGATTCAGACTTTACCTAAAAGAACATGAATCACTCAATCCTTGGAGGAAGATGACAATAGTGGAGGCATCCCTGACCACTGGGAGATCATGGATTTTGCCATCCAGCAGCAATTCTTGTCTGAGTCCCACTTAGGACTGGCAGCTGCTTGATTTTATAGTCAATATCTCATGTGCTGTTAAGCTTCCCTGTTCCGTATCAGGTGGTACCACACCCTGGCAACAATGCTCGATGGGCAAATAGTCTTGTCCTAATGCTGACTGGGTTTATCTGTTTTATAACTGGGGTCATCGCATCCTGGTGATCAACCACAGTGTTGAAAAAGAGAAGAGAGAAGGGGGGTATTTTTCTAAGTCTTAGAAAATGGCATTGGTTATAGGAACCATACTACCAGGGCTCAGGAGCAGGGGGTACCGGTCACACATGCATTAACAGAAATCATATTCTGTATTCTGTAATGTGTGCATAGTAGGTGTATTCAGACTGGCAACAGATTTTAGATGGCTTAAGTAGTTAGTGGTGTGTCCTTTCCATAGCATTGTAATATTGGCTGAGATTAACACAGCGTTGTTATTCTGGAATGAAAGTGTCTTTGCACAGTGCTTTAACTTGTCTAGCCTCGTTTGCATTAACTTTCAGGTAGAGGTATATATACCCTTGGGTCCTGCTTTTCACTGTTGGTGGCTGAGTGGTGTGGGTTTACCTTTTTTTTTTTTTTTTTACCTTAGCGCTGTGGATGAATCCACGTTAAAGAGGAAGCGCCCCCCTCCCCTGTGACAGTGCTGTCCAGTCTGCACGGCTGCTCATTAGCCCCTCTGAAGCATTTAATGTCGGCGACGCGTGCTGTGTTTGGCAGGGCTGCTCCCGGTGCCGAGAGCAGTAGCTCGCCATCATTTCAGCAAGTGCTAAATGCAGCGAAACGTACGTTTTCAGTAAGCGGCTCTTGCCGGAGCCCTTCCGCCTAGGGCGACAGCTCGAAGTACGCAACTGTTTTCCGGCGGGGAGAGGACGGGACGGACGACAATCTCCGGGGCGCGCCGCCCCATTGGCTGTGCGGCGGCGTCGGGCGCACGTGACTGGGGGTGGTGTGTGTGTGTGTGTCGCGGTACTAGCGGAGCCTCTGGGCGCGGGTGGGGTCGTCGGTAGCGGGTTTGAAGCACAAGCGGTTGCGGAGATGGGGTGAGTGCGCGAGGCGGCGCAGGGCCGACGGATCTTGGTGGTCTTGCTGCGGGGGGAACCGAGGGCGGTTCCCTGCGGTGCTCAACCGCGCTGTGACGGAGGTCGTGACGCCGGAAAGGGAGAAAAAAAACCCGCTTTTGTAGTTAAAATGCGGGAGAGGGGAAGCTTGTTGACATAAAAAGGGGAGGGAGGGAAGGAACCGTATCTAAGGAAAGGAGCATCAGATAACGAAGAATGGAAGGGATGTATGGCGAGCATGGCTGAGGTCGTCTTGCCCCCTCGCGCCGCCACAGCGGCAGCTGCCGGTGAGGGTCACAAAGCCTCTACTGCTGTGCCCTGGCGTGGCTGTGCCGCCCTGCAGCGATAGGGACAAGGGGAGGCAGGTATTGCAGGATGCGCAACCCTTGCCTGTGGGGTTGGAACATAAACGTGCTCCTCTGAGGATGATGCACGTCCCGTTGTGAAACGGTTAAGGAGCTCCCTTGCGTGTGGCGCCAGCCCGGCGTTGTTAGTTACAGGACGCGGCTGTGCCGCCTCTGCGCTTCACTACAGCAGCATTTTCTCTTCGCTGGAAAATGAGAGCTGTAAAGGGACGGGAAACTGGGCTGTACTGCTGCACTCAGAAACGCACTCATAAGTGGCCAACTGCGAGCTATGTAGCAGCAGAAATACTGAGGATTCTTATAAGAGGAATGTTGTATGTTTAACAAACCCTATAGTTCTCTGACTTTAAAAAAAATATTTAACATTGCAAAGATATGCTTAGATCTGTGATTTAACCTGAATGCTTTGGGAAATGTTAATGGGTGGGTCCTTTCTCTTTGTCAGATATGCAGCTTTTATTCTAGCAGTTAGGTCATTGCCATCAAAATACACCATGGTTTTGCAAAAATGAGATTTTTGGAAGACGTGGTGCTGAATTATTTGATTGTATTTACTTTTTGAGTCAAAGCTTAAAATCTTTTCTGTTGATTTAGGTGTAGGACTTTGAACTGTAGGGAGCATTTTTCATTTGATAGTTTTCTTTAATGGATCAGCAAAATTCAGTTTAGACTGGTTTGGATAGTCATATGTTGAAAGATGCCTTTTAAAGGTGTAGCAGGAAATGTACAACTTTTTAGTTTGTATGGAATTTTTTTATTAAATTGCTATGAATAATACAATATAGATTAATTCCACCTTAAATCTTTTTCCTTCCTCTGTTGTTTGTTCTATTGAAAGTGAACCTTAATATTTTTATACTTTACTTTATTTTTACTATTTAGTTAACTTTTTTGTTATTTCTAATGCACTTAATTTCTGGATATTTTATCAAAATTACAGTTCTTTGAAAATACGCAAATATATGCACTGAAACTAGTTTCCTGGAACCAGACTTCTGCATTTTTAAGAAGACTCCAAGAAACCGGTAAAACATATTTTTCCTCCTCCATTTCTGTTAAATGCAATGATGCACAAAAAAGGTTTGACAAAGACAGCTCTCACTTACTGAGTTTGCAACAAAGTCCTTGTTACTAAAACAAGCTCGTGAACATCCAAAGAACTGTTTTCAGTGATGGCTGTTTTCTACTCCTTCCCACATCTCTCTGACTGGTGATCTGGGCACACTTAATACAAAATGAATGAGAATAGGAACTGAAGGTATGAGATTTATAACACTGCTGTTCCATTCATGGACACTCTTATTCCATAGTGTTTTCTTAATTCTGTTTAACTATACCCAAAGCCTTAGAGCCCTTTCAGTGTCCTCATTATGCCTATGTGCCCACATAGCCCAGATGAGGGAAAAAGCCAAACAAAATAACCTCCCTTCTACTGAGTAGGCATTTTTGGGTTTGTTCTTCAGTGCATATAGGGATAGGAAGATTAAATAGGTTCACAATAAAAGCAATTTTAATAAGGCTTAGGCATGCCACCAGATGGAAATATTGTGATTTTTTAGTGTGATACTGGAAAAGGCACGCATATTTTTGTGCTCTATCTGGAAAGAGTCAGGATAACAGGCTTTTATGACCTGAGGAGGATGGAGTATTTTTCAGTGAGTATACAAGGAGAGTATTAAAACTTGTGAAGGATAAGTATTTTTAAATTAGCAGGCTTGGAAAACTTGCCCCAAACTGAACTGGATAAGACAGTCTCTGTCCCACTGATACTTTGATAAATTTTTAAATGCAAAAAAAGATTTGGAAGACTGCTGATACCTTGCCAGATTTGAAAAAGGACAAGCAGAAGGATATCTATAAATGATTTAACCTGAAGTCAAGCTTCAGATAGAAGAGTGGAGAAGCTGATAAAAGATTCGGGCAACAGAAAAATTGAATTAATGCAAATCAGCATGGTTTGATATATATTAAGAAAAACTATGGTGAAATAAACCTTAATTGATTTTCTTGATGTTTTAAGTGTATTGATAAAAATAACTATATAAAAATTGTATATTTATGGCTGAAATTAATGGGTGGAGCTAGCTTACCTTAGAACAGCTGTGTAGGTTTTTGCCCCTCTGTCAGCCCTACTTGTCTTTTGGAAATACTTGTATAATAGCTGTTGAACCATTGTGGTTAATGGCCCATCATATATATAAAGTTAAACACATGCTTATTTCAGGTTACATTAGTAGTTGGGCAGTAATCTGCAGTGGTTCAGTAGCTGCTATGTGAGCAGCTGAGCCCTTCTCTCTTCCCTGAGTGGGAACCTTGCAGAGATGGGTAGGGCAGGCACTGTTCCAGCCATCCCAGCATTAGCAGTAATCTCTTGCAAGTCAGAATCCTTAGACTTAGTACTTAAAAAATGTTTTGAAAGGTGTTAAAAAGATTAATAAGAAACTAATTTGAAAATGTCAAAAATATGCTTTAATGACAGTATGTTCTACCACTGAATAAGTTTAGTTTTTTTCCTGAATTCAGTGTGATATACCCGTGAAGAAACAATTCCTCATTAGTCACCTGGGAGTGAATTACAAAAAACTAACAGAATAGTAAAGAGTAATGAGGATATTTGGCTTAGTACAGGATAATTGGGTAAAATTTGTGACTGCAGAAAGAAATCAGAGTTGATGGTCCTTTCTGACAGTACTAAATCTAGATGTTAATGAACTATAGGCACAATGATCATAATTTATCTTAAGAATAGTAACTACATTGTGAAAAAAATATTTGGTCATTAGCACATCTGCTTACCAATAGCAGTGGTGGTAGAATGTTAAATTCTGTTTCCTTATTAGTCAGACATCTGTTGTATTGTTCTTTCAACAAAATTCATAATCCAAAATCAGTGTAATGAACTGGAGCCCCAGTTGACTTCAGTATTGTTTGGATTGGGCCTTACTGGAGAAAATAGTTGTGTTTTTTTTTTCCACTGATTTTTTGTTCTCTGAAGTAGCTATACAACTTATTCAGTAACAAAACAAAAAAATCAGTCTCAGTTACCATGTGTGACTGAATAATTATTCAGTTGAAGATTTTTAAAGTTGAAACAAATAGGTTGTAGTGAAAATATTGTCTATATGTATAGACAATGCTAGTACTCTGTATTGTTGAGGAAAAAGACATGTTAGTGTTTTATATTCTTTAACCTCTGATCTGAGAAGGCTAACTTGTTCTACAAGAAGTTTTTTAGTAATAGCATTTATGACTACAAAGGAACATCTAGTAATAGAAACTGAAATATTTCTATAAGAATATTTAATATATCATAGATTGTTGATCTTGGGGTTCTTAAGCAGAACCTTTTCAGGCTATGTTGAGTATACTGTTTACTGATTTCAAATAAAAAAGAACACCGATCAATATAAAATTTTAAGTGTTCAGAGAATAGTGGTGGTTTTGCCTATGTCTATGGGGATTTCAAACTAAAAAGAGCACATCTAAATCCCTGTTTCCTGCGCAGTTATAACAAATAACATTTTCTTAAGATTTGACATGCATTTTTCTACATTAACAGTACATTTGCATAAATTTAGGCTGCTGATTAATTTTGGTTTTAGTTTCTGAGTTATATCCAACTTGAAATTCTGCTTTGTTATGTGTATCTATGCAAACTGCTGATTCAGTACATCATAGTGAAATTTCTTGTCATAATTTCATTTTACTTTGATAAGAGATGACTTCTCCATCTACTAACAATGAGAAAATGGGTTAGGGAACTAGGAGACCTAGATTTTAAGTGTTTCTTATATTGATGGAGTTAAAGCCTGAAGTTCCTACATCCTCAGATTTATTTCTCGGAGTAAATCTAGCAATAGGGGTAACTCCATTCTTCCATTTGAATCTGGACCACTCTGCAGAAAGAAACTCAGATTTAGAGTGCAAAAGGGAGCTTGACTCTCAATCATAATAGTGAACTTACTGAAGGTGAATTGTGTTCTGTGTCTCGTGTATTTCCGTTTAGAACAAACAATTCTTCCTCTCTCCTTTCCCCTTGACTCCCCAGTATAGTGACTTCATACCTGAAGAGTCATATTTATTCTTGATTAAACTTAATTTGGCATCGTGGATCTTGAATATGTTTCTGTGTATATGTCCTGGTTTCAGCTGAGAGGGTTAATTTTCTTCATAGTAGCTAGTATGGGGCTATGTTTTGGATTTGTGCTGGAAACAGTGTTGATAATATAGAGGTGTTTTTGTTATACAGACATGTTGTTGTTGAGCAGTGCTTACACAGAGTCAAGGCCTTTTCTGCTTCTTGCACCACCCTGCCAGTGGGATGGCTGGGGGTGCACAAGGAGTTGGGAGGGGACATAGCCAGGACAGCTGACCCAAACTGACCAAAGGGATATTCCATACCATACAAAGTCATGCTCAGTTTATAAGGGGCTTGGGGAAGAGGAAGAGGGGGGGTGGCGGCGGCGTTGGGAGTGATGGTGTTTGTCTTCCCAAGTAACCGTTATGTGTGATGGAGCCCTGCTTTCCTGGAGATGGCTGAACACCTGCCTGCCAATGGGAAGTAGTGAATGAATTCCTTGTTTTGCTTTGCTTGTGTGCATGGCTTTTTCTTTCCCTATTAAACTGTCTTTATCTCAACCCATGAGTTTTCTCACTTTTTAACTTTTCCAATTCTCTCCCCTGTCTGACTGCAGGGGGAGTGAGCGAGTGGCTGTGTGGTGCTCAGCTGCTGGCTTGGGTAAAACCACCACAGTATGTGTGCAGTGTTACAGCATCAGACTAAAGGGCCAAGTTTAAACCATTTATTGCTTTACCTTGGACTTGCTATATGGTCTCTGCTGTGAATGAGGAAATACATGGCTGTGAACCTTGTCTGACTGAAGAGGGCCTAGAGCGAAGTATAGCTTATTGTCCATTTGGACATCTGTTATTTAATAAATATGGAGATGTTTTGGATTACCCAGCTTATGGTAATCAACTAATTCAAATATCTTTTTTTAATCTGAAAACCTGTGGAGTAATACTTGACATCTGAATAAATCAATAAGTGACTCCTAGTCAAAGGTAAAATACCATCTCTTAGCAATCTGTCCCACTTCCATGTTATTAAAAAAACCCCCAAACAACCAATTATTACACTGAAGGAAGAGGGCGCTTGGAAATTTATAACAGGAGGAGGAGAAGATAAAAATACATTTTAAAAAAATGTTCTTTGGATTTGCTTCCAATTTGTATATGTTGAGTTGTAGCAACAGATTGTCTAAAGACAATCTTTAATTCTGGTCTGAGTCTTATCATGTCAATATAAATTAACAGTTTGCTGAATAATCCTCTTATTTTTTTGTTATTTGAAAGCATTTAATAGTGTTTCAGCTAAGAGAATTTTGGTGGATTTTGTTTGGAACTCATTTCTTTAAAGGAAAAAAAAAACACTTTATTATTGGGTGTGTAGTAAGTTGTGGTGGGTTAACCCTGTATGGGGGCCAGATGCCCACCAGAGCCACTCTATCACTATTGCTGAGCATGATGTCATGTGGTCATGATGTCAACTTCGGTCAGTTGGGGTCAGCTGTCCTGGCGTGTCCCCTCCGAACTTCTTGGGCACCCCCAGCCTACTCACTGGTGGGGCAACCTAAGAAACAGAAAAGGCCTTGCTGCTGTGTAAACACTGCTCAACAATAACTGAAATATTAGTGTGTTACCAACACTGTTTTGGTCACAAATCCAAAACAGCACCATACCAGCTACTATGAAGAAAATTAACTCTATCCCAGCTAAAACCAGTACCACATACTAACCATGGATTAACATAGTGTAAGAAAAAGGTACTGTAACTGGAATTGATGTTGTGGTTTTACCCCAGC
>VXBL01004259.1:323962-398043 GCA_013400195.1 Aramus guarauna | reverse complement strand
TCCAAAGTGATTTAGTCCTTACCAATGCAATAAAAAAAAAAAAAAAAGAGCAGAGAGGATTGAGTTCTGGCATGGAAAAGTTAATAATTAATATATTTCAAAAAATGATGATAAATTATTAATAAGAAAATCATGGTCATCGATGCTCATGGCAGTACTGGAATGAGTGGAAACTCATGTCTTTGAAGCATTTTCTTATAAGAAATGGTCTTGCAAAATGAAACTAATAAGATTTAAAGCTTACTCTCAAGTTTTACAGAGAGTAAGCCACTTTTTTAATTTCCTATGGAAATTTAGTGGGCACTGAAATAAGAAGTCTCCTGAGCCGACATTTAATGAGAGGCATCTTAATCTGTTCAAACCACCTTGAGCACAGCCCGTTACGCTGGGAACATGGTGTCACCTTTGCGATGGGAAGAAATTGATTTTGATGCCTTGGCAAATGGTGCGAGGGGAAACCATAGCTGCATCCTGCTGAGGCTGCACCTGGTGATGGTGGGGGCTCAGAGCAAGAGGCTGTTATTTTACATGCAGCCGAGAAAGTTGCCAGAAATGTAGTGTTTTGGGATTCACAGAGGACGTTTATTGAGGGCAGCCTTCTGCTATCAGTGAACAACGTCTTTATGTGGCCCTTTTGATCTTCACATTTTGAATCTGTTCGGTAGAGGGAAGAAGAAAATCCCTGAATTAAAATAGAGAAGAATAAAGAAGGGGACGCGGCAGGATGAAGCCTGCTTGCCTTGTCAGGTGCCTTCGGTGCCGTAGAAGTAAACACCGTAGGAGTGCCGAGACATACATTAACTAAATGGCAATGACTGGTGGTGCAGTAACCACTAAGCAAACAATTCTGTAGATTCTGGACCTGTGTGTCTTCCCATATGCAAAAACACAAGGAGATAATTCCCAAGATACTTTAAACTGGAGAAACTTAGTCATTAGAGAAGCTGGGGATCAGCTGAGTGAGGTTATTCCACTGCAAGAGGACAACCAGGTCTTTCATGGTTTTAATAAATGATATAACAAAAGTGAGATAGCTTCAAAGTTTTGGTGTTGTTGCGGGTTTTTTTTTGTAGAAATACATATATATATATATAAAAACATGTATGTTTTTTATAGAACTGTTTACAGTTAATGCTGTGCTACAAAGTAGCCATGATAAAGTTTTGGCTGAACCATGATCTCTTTTGCTTATTTCAACATTCAAAATGTTAGAGATGAGAGTGTGCGTTCTTCCACGTGCCGGAAAGGGTTGTTCACATGAGGCTGGATAGGACCTTACAAGATTGTCGTATGATACATGAATACTTGTAATGTCGATGTGCGCTGCTGCTGGGATTGGCAAGGCAAGCAGTAGCAAAACACGGGGCTCGAATCTCTTGGAAGTGCAACACAGCTGGACTGTGCAGAGATTTGCTGTCTCATCAAAAAGGACTTGGAGAGAAAAATGTGCCCAGCAGCATTTTTAAAGTCAGAAGAGCTTTGGTGTCAGGCTGAATTGAAAATGAGATTCATGCGGCTGAAATAGAATCCATGCAAAGACGATGTCTTCCTTCCAAAAGGAGGGACTGCCCGTATGCCTGTAGGTGGTTTCAGCACCATGAACACACCCTTCTCGTTGCCCAACAGCTGAATTGGGCAGCATAGCTGGGTCAGCCGGTACGTTGAAGTCACCCACCTTGGGAAACAACCGGTGTTGCTGTCAGGCGGCGTGCCTGGCACGTGGGTGCCCTGCCCAAAATCACCGGGGAGAGATATGGGCAAAGGGTAGGTGCAGAATCCTAATGGGTTGCTTTCTTCCCTTGCTTGGAGTAGGAGCAAATGAATCAGCTGTGCAGACAGTTAAATTCTCATCAGTTAAATCACTCTTCAGAGTGAACAAATCAGATGTGACCTTTGCAGACCCGTACAGACAGCACAGCACTGAGCCTCTTACTGTGTATTGTGAGTGCAGGCAGAGACGAGGTGGGGACAGAAATCTGCATAGCTCCGCTGGCAGGAAAAACAGCAAGCCAAAAGGTACACAGCAATTCGTGCCTGCTCCTGTTTGGCTAGGAACATCTGGAATAGTTCACAGCCACTTTATATTGGGTGAAGAATTGCTACTAAAAGAGCATGAGCTTCCCCCCCTGCCCCCAGCTGTAGGTTGGACTTACAAGGTGTAGTAAACATTAACAAGATCTTTGGCCAAGATGTATTCTTAACTCCATCCTCAATTACAGCAGGACATGATGGAACGTAGCAGAAAAAAATCACGATATTAATTATAATCATTCTTATTATAAGAATGATTATTTTTTTTTACACTGGAACAACCTCCCCAGGGATGTGGTGGAGTCCCCATAGCTGAAGGTTTTCAAGATGCGACTGGACAGGGTGCTGGATAATCTCATCCAGGCTCCTTTTCCCATGAACGATTGGACCAGATGACAATTTCAAGTCCTTCTGACTGGGGCTGTTCTATGATTTTATGGTTAATGCTTTTGTATTTCCTTAGCACAGCTCAGCTTAGGGTCTCAGCTCTAGGGTCTTGGAAGAGCCTGAAGGTATTTGTGCCTTACCTCCATGTTGCAGATTTCTGTTACCCAAAGTCAGAGCAGGACTTAGTGGAGGACGAAGGGTTTATCTCAAAATCCATCTTGATGAGAATAGATCCTGCCATAGGTTTGAGCCTGCCCAGGTAAGCTGCTTGACGAGCCTTGCAAATGATTGCAGTCTCCATCGCTGGTGGTTTGAACTGGCCTCACTTTTTATATGGCCGTCACGAGGTTAGACTGGATCTTCTGTGTAGACAAAACCCTGCTGACCGGTAAATCAGAACAATATTGGTAGAGAGTAGAAAAAGAATAAAGAGTTACTCTAAAAAATGGCAAAATGGCATTCTCCCTGTACAACTAGCAAATATTTTTAAAAAAACGTGAGTGTTTAATTCTGAACTTACTATGTTGTCTTTTGTATTCACAGGCATATTTTGAAAACAGTAATTCTGGGCCAGATGCTATCCTTGTTTATCTGTGGGACTGCAGTTACAAGCCAGTACCTAGCAGAACATTACCAAGTGAATACTCCAATGTTTCAAAGTTTTATCAACTATTCTTTGCTTCTTCTAGTTTATACAACAATGCTGGCATTTAGGACTGGTATGTGAAATACGGGATGGGAGATTCTGGTTCATAGTTTTTTTCTTCTGCTACATTTTCCTTTCAGATTTTGAAACTAAAGAACTTCATACTTATTCTAGTTTTGTAAAGTTCTTGTTGAAATGCCTGCCTTGTAATAACACATGAAAATGAATTTCACGGGTTAAATGTGCATTTAATTTGATTCCATTTCATATCTGTTTAAAATTATGTGCTCTTTCGTTTCAAGTTGTGTGTTACATTAGGGAAAATAGACTTTGTTGTAACAAGTTTCTTTACCAGACGCTATTTAATATTCCTCCTATTCTTATTAATTTATTCTTTAAACAACTCTGGTCTTGTCATTTTTTCACCATTTGCATTGTCTCCTCCCAGGCTCCATTTTGCTGTTATTTTATCTTTCTTAAGCAGGGGCAACCAAAATCAAACATCTCCGTTTTATTTATGCATCTAAAAAACAAGATTCCTGTGCAACATTTGGTTGGAAAGAAACATATTGATTGCTGCTTTCTTCTAAACAGGCAGTGACAGTCTTTGGCAAATTTTAAAACAGAGGTGGTGGAAGTATATTTTTTTGGGACTGGCTGATGTTGAAGCCAATTACATGATTGTAAAAGCCTACCAATACACGACCCTCACAAGTGTGCAGGTAAGGACTGATCTCTTTTTGAACTGTTGCTTTTATTACAGTTTTGGACCGCTTTGTGAAATGAGATTCATAGGACAGACATGGAAGCTATTTAAGCCTGAAAAAACTTTCCAATATCTATTTTCTCTCTGCAGTATGGCGAAGAGCATCCTGCATCATGAATAACATTTCCAGGAAGCAGAGAAAATTGGCTGGTATTACCCAGTGCCAGCTCTTGAGTTGAACTCTAATTATTTTGATAGAAAGCATTTCTAAGAGTTTGCTGACAGCCACTCAGGTTTTTTTTTCCTGACAAAGTAAAGATTTAGGAACAGATAACACTCACTCAGCGCAGGTTCTTGCTGATGAGGGTGACGTAGACCTCTTGCCTAGTCCTAGAAGCTGTGGGAGGTGTTGTGAGACGTAACCCCACACGTGAGGACGTACTGATAGTTAGCCAGTGTTGCTGACCATGCATCGAGGGGTCAAGCCTGTGGCTTTTGGATGTGGCACTTCAGGCCCCTTTCTGGAAGAGATGGAAAGGAGGTCAGCTTGCCAGGCTCCTGAAGTGACAGTAATCATCCTCTGCAACAGCAGTGCTTGGTGCCGCGTCGCTGCGCTAGGATAAATCTTGTGTTCCAAAACAGTTCTACGAGCAGGAGGGCTAAGGCTGCAGTTTCTTTGTCACCCTACACAGACAAAAGCTGCTGGAAGAGCTCCTGACTCCAGCTGCATGCTCCTGAGCTTGCATGGCCAAATCCCTTGAGCAAACTGGCTCAGGGCACTGAGCAAAGTCAGAGTAAACCCTGCCTTTGACTGGACTATTGGTGAGCTGTCTCAGGCCCAGGTTAGGTCACCGTGTGGCTCCGCAGCTGCTGCTGGAACAAGGGAGGGGATGGTGCAGAACCAAGGAGGGAGTGTGTCCAGGGCCACGCCAGCCTACGCCTGCTCTCACCAATGGTGGATCTATGGCTGGGGTCATGGCCCCGCTTACCTGAACAGAGAAATAACGTACCAGACAGAATCGGCTGTTAGTTGGAAAGGAGTGCTTAGGTGTCAGTGTTTTACGGAGTCAAAGTAACAAGGGTTAATATTTAAAAGAATCACCTGTAAAGCAATAAACTCCTGTGGTCTGGGATCCCTTTAGAGAACTGCAGTAACTTTTCTTTGCACTACCAAAGACCAGTAACACATGCCTGTTGGATGATTATTGTCACATTTCCACTTCATACTTACATGTTAAGACTCATTAGGCCTTTAATTTCCTGATAAACATCTAAGAAATCAGAGCTTTAAGAGTGACATGTTTCAGTCTCAAGATCAGGTTAAGCTGATAATTGAGACACTACTTGATCGTATAATTTACAGCTGAAAAAGCCAGGACTTTGATCCAAGTTCTCGGTATGAGTAAAGCTATTCCCATGATCTCTTTCATAGAAATTAAGAAGAGATAGATTGGCCTGTTGCCCAACTCAAGCATTTGCTGAACCTTTTTCCCACATGGTAACATTCAGACTGATGCTGCTTTGCATCAGTTCAGGAACTGCAAATTTGTTGGAACTGCCTGTTGCTGTAAGGTTTCTTGCACATTCTTCCAGGGCACCAGTTTCTCAACCACTGTCAGAAATGAGATACAGGACAAAACTTTTCCGATTTGCTCTAGCGCAAGGCGTTTGCTATCCATCAGTAGCAAGCAGTTCTGCAGCTACCTCAGAGCCCGTGGTTCAGAGCACCAAGGCTGATGGCCTGGCTGTGAGTGGATGCCCAGGGAGCATAAGAGCAACGCAGGAGTATGTGGCACCTTCTCGAGTACAGGGTAATTACTGTTAAAATGCTGGCTGGCTGGAGCTTCAGCTCAGCCCTGTGAAACTTATCTTCAAAGGTAGGTTTTCTCAGCTCAGCAAGGAACTTCCATGTATTTTCTCACACATGCACGCAAAAGCAGAACTGGTTTTCCTTTAGTTATCAAATACTAGCATTGCACGGAAGGGGTGGGGAGATTTTTTAAGGAGATAACGTGGGGATAGCAGCTCTCATTTCCCTGTAAATAAAGAAAAATACTTTGGTCCGCAACTGTGACTCTTTCTGTTCGGCTGTGGCTTCGGCAGTGCCAGTGAGACTTTTCGCTGCCACTGTCCTGTCTTGTGGCAGGACTCGACTGTGCTGTTGTTTGACCACATCTTTCATAGCAAAAAACCAAGCAGCATAGCTGTGGTTTCATGTTGTTAACATATTATTGGGCACAGTTAGCATTTGGTCTGTAGATAATTCAGGTGGAGGCATTTTATAGGCAGCTATTGACAGACTATGAGCTGATGGAAGAGTGTTAACCTCACCAGGAGAAAATGCAAGATGAGCCCCTGGGGCTCAGCTGGAGGCTGCCTGAAGGGAGCTGTGCGGTGGAAGCAAGCAGGATGAGCTGTTGAGCTTTCTTGCTCACAAAGCTCTCTGGAGCTGGCAATTATAAGCAAACCAATGACCTCCAACAGTCTATGATTATTTATTAACTATGTTATTAAAATGTCCTTTAATAATTTACTCACCCTACCTTTAAAACCTCCTGCGAACAGTGTGGCCAAAGCCTGGATTGAGTCAAAACATTTGTAAATCAAATCACCAGGCTATCTGTTTTTTCCCTTGTAAAAATACAGGCTGGAATTTAATAAGTTGAGAGTTTGCTGATGCTGTACTGCCAATAGAAATCAGTACTTCAGTACTGCTGTAAATCTCATACAACCCGAATAAAAACACTTTAGTCTTGTAAATAGTTCCATTGACACAATTCATTGTGATGTTACATCTGCTCTGCACCTCTTTGATCTTGGTCCTGTACAGAAGAGAGCATTTTCCACCAAAGAGCTCTGTAGCTTAGTAGATGAAGGGAAGGCAAGATCCAGTAGTTGGAAATCAGATTTCTTCTGTCTGTAATTGAGGGTAATTGTCCCCTGGAATTGATTACCAGGGTGTGTTCTTTATCACTTGGTGCCTCTGTGTCCTGGCTACAAGTCCTCTAACAAGGATGCTTTAGCTCTACAATGTGTTATTGGTCTGGATGCAGCACTTCCCCATCCAGCATTACTGAAAGAGCTTCTGGCTCATTATGTACTGCTCCCTCACATCCTAATTAAGAGTTTTTTTGAAAGGGATTTTCTTCCACTCTTTCTGTTTGGGTTAAAAAAACTGCTTGGAGGTTGGAAAGCTACATGGTAACATCTCAATTAATGGGGAAGTGAAAACTTACTTATTAGTAGAAGAGACGTCTGCTACTAGGGGTTAAAGATTTGCTTTCTAATGTTTTTAATATTTCTTGTTGTTTGATACTAGTCAAAACAGTCAAATTTGGAAGAAATGATAGGCTTTTCTTGAGCCTAGACTAAAGTTAGGGAAAAAGGCCTGTGACTAGACAGAAACTAACAGCATGATATTTTTCGGTAGAGCAAAGTTGTATTGAAATACGTGGTATCTCATATTAGGAGCTGTGTGGTTGTAATGTCTCGTAACACTGCCTAGGCGAGTGCTTTTGCACTTTACAATTTTCTGGACAAGGTGGAGGCAATCCAAGGAGTGAAACCAAATAGATGGAAGGATTAGAGGCACTGTTAGGATTTAATCTTTAGTAATTCCTCTTAATGCTAAGCTTATAAGACTTTAATATGTGTAGTTATGAACAAATAAAACCAGAAATACCATGAAAGTCTTAGAAGTTCGGTTAAAACCCTTGGGGACGATGGCTGAACTAGTGGAAGCCAGCACAGCAGAAGACTGCAGTGGTGCACTTAGGCAGGCAGAGGTTGGCAATGAACATTAAGGACCAAGGGCTCTTGTCTTGATTGTAATGAAGGAGGGTAGATTTAGATTAAATATTAGGAAGAAATTCTTCACTGTGAGGGTGGTGAGGCAGTGGAACAGGTTGCCCAGAGAAGCTGTGGATGCCCCCTCCCTGGCAGTGTTCAAGGCCAGGTTGGATGGGGCTTTGGGCAACCTGGTCTAGTGGAGGGTGTCCCTGCCCATGGCAGGGGGGTTGGAACTAGATGATCTAAAGATCCCTTCCAACCCAAACCATTCTGTGATTCTATGATTATGCCCCAGTCCTGTTGACCTGGACCTAAAACTTTCTAGGGACTTCAAGAGGCCAAGTTTTAAGGGCTGAGATTCAAGAGTAATTTGTGAGCAGTCTTTGGAAGGCTGACTATGTGTTCTGCTCTAGGCTGTTCCCTTATGTAGTTTCATGGCAGTCTACTGAGGCAGGTCAGAAAATACACTTTTTTACCTCCAGACAAATTCATAAACAAAGTCTATTTTGTTGAATTAAATATTAAACCAGTTATGATTAGCTCAATGTTCTTGGTATTATTTGGTTATTCTGGAATATTATGACCATCTTATGCTGCAGCGTATTTTTCTGTATTGAGTACACTGCTAACCCTTGATATTTTCTGGAGAATGGGTAGAAGATGGGTGGGTCTAACAGCAAGGCAAAGACGTGCAGGATTTTAGGAACACACACAGAGGGGATAATGAAGAAAGGAAAGAGAAGTCTGTGTCACTGCGTGTCATGGAGCGCAGACACCCTGGAAACTCAGCTAGTAAGTCTGCTCGAGGCAGTGTCTGCAAACACATCTGAAGTGCTTCGAAACTCCAGCTGCCTTGCGTGTCTCTGCTGCTGGAGCATGGGTGAATTAGAGTGGGTTACTTGCTTCTGGCTAATTGAGAGTCGGCTCTAAGAGAAAATGGATTGATGGCTTGTACGTGCTTTTGTGGGAAGCTGGAAGATTGGGAAGGTGACTTGAGGACAGCTGTTCGTCCCTTCCTATCTTCCTTCTACCATTTTGCACATGGCTTCCAGCACAAGTACCATTTTTTTTTTCAGTAGGATCTGATTGGGGTTAAAAAAAATCAAAACCAAAACTGCAAGGTCAGATTCTTGTCCTATTCACTTCAATGTAAAATCAGATCACTTGGATCCTTTAATTGTTCCAAATTTTTACTTTGTGTACATGGAGTCCTAAACTCTAATTACAGATTTGAGGAGGGGTGAAAAGATGAGCTAGACAAAACCTACTGGGGAGAAAAGGAAATGTGGGTAAACCACCTCCTGGTATTGGTGTCAAGGGGAGCAATGTGGTTTCAGAGCAACATCCTAGCATGCGTTTGTGAAGCTGCAAAGATTTATGTATTCATTAGAAGAGTTTCTAGATCAGTGCCTTCCTACCAGGAGAGAGTGGACCCCCCATCCCAGCTCCTCCTTCACTTGCGAAATGCTTTTCATGGTAAACTGTGGGTCTGACCCCTCTTTTGAACAAATCCACTGGAGTTGCTTTGCGGCTTTCATTAACATCTGGTAGCGACGGAAAGTAAGATCCTGTACATTTGTTTTCAGGCTAGTGCAATCCGGATTTGGGGCGGGTTTCTAATTCAAACCATTTCTCTGTACACACAGCTGCTGGACTGTTTCGGGATTCCTGTGCTGATGGCTTTGTCGTGGTTCATTCTCCGTGCAAGATACAGGCTGATCCATTTTCTTGCTGTTGCCGTCTGTTTGCTGGGTGTAGGAACAATGGTGGGTGCAGACATTTTGGCGGGGAGGCAGGACAGCGAAGGTAAGGAACTCTTTATTGTGGCGGGGGAAGAGTGGAGAGATGGTTCCTGTGGCGGGCTAACTTGTAAAGGCAAAGAGGAGCAAATGCAGGGGGAGTGGATAGAGTTTTATTTTAAAAAAGCAAAGCAGAAGGCATGCTGCTATTTGTATTTCTTGTCCAAGAAGGGAGTGGCCAAGGAGACACTGATTTTATAGGGAGCTGTGGAATTTCTTTGCTTGTAGATTTGGATTATTTCTTCCACTTTAGAAGAGAAACACTTCTCTTAAGCTTAAATTTTGCTGCTGTTTATCTGACCTGATGAAAGGCCTCATTCCTGAAAGCTCATTCACTTTTACTAATCATGTGAGATGGTCTAATAAAAGATGCTGCCTCTCCCTGCAGACCTCGTCTTCCTTACACCGTATCAGCCTGCTGGCAGCCAGACTTCTCCAATTTGCAGTTTTCTATGAGCACAAATAGCAAATAAAAAGTTACGTAGAGTAGGCTGACTTCTCTGAGTTATCTTTGGCAGACCCAACAGAAATAGTCCACATATCCCCAGGGCCCACAGACCCCAGCCTGGAAAGCAGGGGCTTACGACGGAGAGCGAGAGGAGACGTGGGCAGGATGCCGGGATTGCTGGGACCCCCGGGAGGGAGGGTGGGCTCCGGGGACCAGGATCCAGCTGGGTGCAGACAAGGGCAGGTCTCGTCTTCTCTGTGACTAATGCCTAAATCAACCCGTATCATAACTATCTTATTTTGAATAAGAATTTTGAATTTTCATAGCGAGTGGTTAAAGGGAAGGTGGTTTTCAGGGGAGAGGAATGGGGCATTGCCTTCATCAGGCAGCATAGAGATGAGCCTGCCTGGCGTTATTTTGAGGCCTTGCTGTAGGTAAGATATCAAGACAAACTGAGGTTTAGCTTTAATGCTATGTGGTACAAGTATCTCTGTCCTGAGGGAGAAAAATCTTTCGCTGAGACTTTAAGACAGTTGTGCTTTATTTGCTGACCTGCGTATCCTTGCTACTGCTTACTCTCATGTTTCAGACATATTTTCTTAAAGATTGCCAGCTGGCTCAGGGAAGGACATTTTAAATCAATTCAAGGATTTAAACAGCAGCAATCGTCTTGCTATTTAGCTGATGCATGATGACATTAACTTGATGTGTGATTGTATCACGGGGCATCCCATTTGCACAGCATAAATAAATCCCAGCAGGACACATGATACCACCCATCTGCAGTGCCCACTTAAGACCTGTCATAAACCTGACCCTGAGTCCAGGTCCCACTGAAATCAATAGACTGATTTTAGCAAGACTTGAATCAGGCCTTACTGCAGAAGTGGGGGCAATATTCCGAAAGGCGGGGAGCATTTCTGACTGGGGATTTTCTCAAGTCCCTACAGTGCCTGAGGTCAGCAGAAATAGAATTGGACCCGACTATACAGCAGTGGCTTGGTTAGGATGAGATGTAAATGCCAGGTTTAGCTCATCCCAGACTGCGCAGGGTGATGTGAGCAGGTAGAGTCTGTGCTCAGACACCAAGCAACTCTTCTGGACACACAGGCGATGTTTCCTTTCCCCTGACGCTGGAGGGTGCTAGGAAGATAGAGATGTTAGAGATAAATTTGCTTGTCTTTTTAAGGAAAGTTAAAAAGTGTTTGCAGCATTACCCTTATTGTGGATTAATATTTCTGTACAGGTAGTGACGTGGTGATTGGAGATGTCTTAGTGCTTCTTGGTGCTTCTTTGTATGCCATTTCTAATGTGAGTGAGGAATACATTGTGAAAAATCTGAGCAGAGTGGAGTTTCTAGGAATGGTGGGCTTGTTTGGGACTATTATCAGCGGTCTACAGCTGTAAGGATCTAATATTTATTTTAAACCTAATTAAGAATATTCTACAGATGATTACTTGTCTACCATGAAATGATGTTGTTGTTATTAAATTAATTCTTTGTTACATCTGCATTTGGCCTATATGGGAGTCCTTCCACTTGAATTTTATTTTTGTTGCTGATCAGCATCCGTTTTATATCCTTCTTACTTGCACTACTCTTATTACAGCAATTCTAAAGCTGAAATGCTGCAATTGAACACATATGATACTTGGCTGAATTTTTGATTTTGTTGATCTTCATGAGGACACTCAGTATGCTGAGGACTGTTCATAGGAATGTATTTCTTAATGGATTTTCTCTGTGGAAAAGTTTAGGACACAATCGTTAGCAGGAGGTCTTCCGTATTAAACTTCATTTTAAAATGAAGCCTTCTATACTCTTATAAATAACCACGTTTGAGTAACAGACCACGTGCACTTAAGTCTACCTAATGAATTTTATGTTCCCCATTTCTCATCATTATAGTTAATAATTTCCTCAAATGGTATATCAAATAAAACTGAGTCTCTGAAGGATGAAAAAGCCTGGGAAGAAGGCATAAGAATTAAATAAAAATGCTCTTGACTTTCAGGCACTTTAATTTTCAGGTCTTTTTTCATGCTTGTTAGATGTTGGAGTTAGTGTCATTCAATAAAATTTCAAACAAAAATTAAGGGATTATAAATCAAAATGTTTCTTATATGCATTCTCTAATTAAATTCTCTATTTGAGTATGATTTTTTTGTTTGTTTCTTTTTTACTATATTATATCTTTTCTCTAACTCTAGAGCCATTGTGGAACATAGGGAGATAATGAGAATTCAGTGGAACTGGAAAATTGGTATGTGTATGAGAAACTGATGTGCATTTTTACAGAACGCTGGAAATTGATAATCATTTAGTCTTCGAATGTTGGGGTTTTCATTTTCTTTCTGTGGATATTAAACAGCATTCATATTATATTGTCACTAATTTATTTTCTGCAAACTTCGCATCTCAGCAAAGGGGTAAGCTTTGCAGGATTGAACATTAAGACCTTTGAGCTCAGGTTTTGCATTTTACATATAACATGAAATAATTTTTCAAAATAAATTGAAATAACTGAAAGTTAAACCTGCTTAATTACAGACGTGTTTGGTGTTGGAACATCACAAGAACTTTTTTCTTTTGTCCTTCCTGAGTGAAATACTGGAAAAATGGATTTTGTGACACATTTTGACCTCAACAGAACTGTATGTTATTAAGAAATGTGGCTCTAAATTTCTTCAGTCAGCTCTTAACTAGGAAAGAACGAGAACTTTCTTGCATACATACAGTAATATTTGCAATACAGAGTAGTCTCAGAAAAGAAGTATTTCTTCCATGTTTTTCGTAAATTTACATTCCCATATCTTTTAGGAGACCTTATCCTTAAAGATAAAGATGCATAGTTTTAAAGCATCTGAAGAACACTGGTGTTCTTGAAAACCACTATTCTGTGCCTTAGGAGTAAATTGTTGTCTTGTTTTACAGTGTTACTGTTTACAGTCTTTGCCCTGTGTATGTTCGGGCTGTATAGCTTCATGCCAGTAGTGATTAAAGTTACCAGCGCAACCTCGGTCAACCTGGGCATTCTGACTGCGGATCTCTACAGTCTGTTCTTTGGGCTTTTCCTCTTTTTCTATAAGGTACGTACCTTCATTCTTTCACTAGAATTTCGGTTACGTTTTTACTCCAAAATTATAAATAATGCATCATGTTCTTAAAAGCCCCCGAACAGTTGTTTGCACTTGTACATTTCTACAGCTTGTATCGTTCATCATTGGCAGATGTCAATCGGGAGGAGTCATACTTAGTTAATTACACAGCATTGCATCATTAGGCAGATAGTGATTTTCTAACAATTTCACATTTGATGGAATATGTTAATGTTAAGAGATAGTAAACAATTTCCCAAGGTGTTCAAATGGTAGTAGCTCTTACCGTAAGCCCTACGTGGAACTGTATGTCAGATTTGGTTCATCACTCCAAGTGCCCAAAGGGAGGGTTTGAACCTCCCTGTCCTGAAAGGCATTTGGTGTCTGAGAGAGGAGCAGTTTGGCTTTATTTCCAGAAATTAATAGGTTTTTTAGGAATTTGATCTGTTCATTACCAACATCTTGGGATAAGAATCAGGTTCTCTCAGTGCTACTGCTAAGGAGAGACTAAAGGAATTGAAAGATAAATATATTATTCTGTGCACTGTCCAAAACGCAGTTACTTTTATTACTCTCTACAATATTTTTGGTAATGTCTATTCAAACTAAATGACAGCACTAAAAAGATTTCATTCCACCCTACGCTTTTCATCCAGAATCATTTGTGGGAACCTTGCTCATTACAGCGATTGGAGTAATTGAGTCAGTCGCTCGGTGACGGGAAGGGCTTAGTCAGAAGCTTGTGAACTTTGCTTAAGAACTTAATTTGTATTATTCCATGTGGTTGCTTTCTCTTCAGCATTATGGACAGCCAGAAGCTTTTAGGTCAGATTTATTTCTGAAAATGAAGACTAATTTATTTTACAGCACAGAGGTCTGGTAATGGTGGGGTCTGACAGCAGCTAGATTTTCCTTTTCAAGGGTGTTTTATCTCAGCTTTCCTCCCTGTTTTGAGTTCCAAAATTTGCTCCAAGCTATGAAGCATCCATTAACTATGGCTAAAAATGAATGTAGGAAGCGAACCATACTTACATTCTGCCAGGCAGGACATTTCCTGGATTAAAAAAGCACCCTGGACACAGGTATCTACAAACAAAAATGCAAGGAATTGCTCTGTATTGCCCATTAGCAGATGATAGCTCACAGCAAGTCACCGAAAGCCTGGCTGGGCCACAGAGCGGAGCGAGCCGCGGAGAGCTCTGAATTGCTGTGGTCTGCGCCTGCTCTGAAACAGAAGCCGCACAAACATACAGCGGCTACAGCAGTGACCGGGCCCAGGAATTTATGAGGTTTTGCCTTGAGCACAGTGTTTTGCTAATGCACTCAACTTTTCAGCCCCAACTGTGAATTTTGCATACCTGTTTTGATGAGCTCTTTTTTTTTCCCCTTTTAGTCCATCGGAATCTTTGCTGTGTGTGTTCCTAATGAGCTCATTATATAGATACCTGTAATCCCTCAAGAGATATTAAAAAAAGCCTCCAAATACTTTAGTTGTGTAAACTCCTATGGAAGGGAGTATACTGCAAATACAGACGCTAGATGGAGTTACAGTCCTCCAGTAACATTTAAAGTACTCTTTAGATTTGATAGTGAGTATGGGCATATAAACTACACAGGTATGACTGAAATCAGTGTCTGAAGCAATGAAGTTGCTGCAATATTTGAAAGGTAGAAAANAAAAAAAAAAAAAAAAGAGCATAGGCCTGTTGGAGCAGCATGTGTCAGTAGCTGCAAACACACAGGCAGGCCTTGAATCGCAGCTATGCTGTGACAGCTTTGGCACCTGGCATGGTGACTGCGTATCCACTCGCGGAGGAATTAATTCTGAGCAGGATCAGAGACACCTGCTGCCTTGTACGCGCTGCTGTTGCTGCGACTGCCCAGTCTCGCCTTCCAGCCACACGTTCAATCGTGGCCTTGGGTTGCACTCCAGAGGGGTTGTGCAGTTGCCTTGGTACAGACGCAAGCTCTGCCTGTTTGATGGGGATGGGTCAGTCAGGGGTGGGACCACGGATGCTGCCGCCGCCTCCGTCAGGACATCTTCAGAGCCTGGTGCTTCCTCCTGTGCAGAGTGCACCCTTGACTCCAGGCTGCTCCAGGCAAACAGCCAGCAAGGTGAGGAGTGAGGGCACGTATCACAAGGCCACTGTGTTTCAGTCGGCTTTTCCTTCTGCATGATGCCGTCCAAGGGTTTCTGAGCCAAGTGACTACCAGCCAGGAATTGCAATGCCTTAATTGTAGATGCCTCAGTCTCTTTTGGATCAGAGTCCACTGTCCAGGTCCTACCATTCATTTCATCCAGCTCTCCTGCTTCATAAACTAGAACATATTTTTCAAGCATGCCTAAGGAAGCTAAGGAGGTTAGGCAATATTGACAGTGGGATGTAGGATGCGCTATGTC
This sequence comes from Aramus guarauna, assembly GCA_013400195.1. Taxonomy (NCBI): domain Eukaryota; kingdom Metazoa; phylum Chordata; class Aves; order Gruiformes; family Aramidae; genus Aramus; species Aramus guarauna. The sequence goes on along the minus strand of VXBL01004259.1, from coordinate 382,737 downwards.
CTTCATCCTACTGTTTAATCAGCGTAGTTTGGCAAAGGCAATACAAAGGGTTTTAACAGGTCTGCTGAAAAAGTGTTCATGGCTGTGGATAACTCAAACGCTTTGTATTATTGAATCTGCTGTTAGGAAGCAAATATTTGTTTTTCTGTCAAGGTGGATGAATCTCGGCAATTTTTGGACTTTCGACAGGCAAGTGGACAATAGTGAATCAAATGCCTGACGTGCCTCGGCAGTTCATACTCTTACCTCACACAACTCTAATGGAGCACAAACACTGATGTTGTCAAAGGAGCCCCAGTCTTCCTCTCTTCAAGGACTTGCTGGTTGTAGAGAGCAAACTGGTTTTGGTCCAGTAATAACATTTATCTAGCTCTGCAGATGGTTAAGAGAGTTGTGGAGAGAACCAGCTGCTCTGGTGACTTGCAGTAGGATGGAGATTCATCTCTTGCTGGGAGCTGAAATAGTTGGCTGTGCTGAAACAAAACTTCTCTTGGAAGTACAGTGCTTCAGCGTTCATGTGTGCAAACAACTGTCCTTCAGTATCGCCATATTTGCAGCCATTTGATCTTTCTGTTAAGATTCTTGGATGTAGACCTAAGGAAACTCCCTGTCCAACAGTGTTGAGGATGAGATGCAGAGAAAACCAGCCAGCAGCTTGAACCTATCAGTGAATGGAGCTGTTGAATTTTGATCTTCAGACCTGAATACAGATCATGGTGATAATCTTCATAAAAATATTTTTTAAAAGGAAGAGCAGCTTTGGCATTTTTAAAACAAGGCAGCATTTGTATGTTTTTACATGAGACAAGACTTAATGTGTTTCTTTCTTTCCTCTGCCAGTTTTCAGGTCTTTATATCCTGTCCTTCGTTATCATCATGGTGGGCTTCATCTTGTATTGTTCCACTCCAACTCGGACAGCAGAACCCACCGCTTTGCTGCAGCCAGGCAGCACCGGCTTGGACAATGCTGGGCTGAAACTCGAGGAGAATGACAGTGAAACTCCGGCTGCAACCGTACAGTTCACAAGAGAAGAAACTGTGGTGGTCAGCACTGATTAAAAAATTGGCAGCTTTTCAAAAGAGAGCTTTTTTTTTTTTTTTAACTGCCAAATTTCCCTCAAATATTAATCTGGAGAATTGTTCTACTGCCAAGGCATGTGTCATGCTGCGCTGGTTTTAATGCACTGGATGGACTTTTAAGGCCAGATGCTCAGTCAGTGAAACTGTATTGATTTACCCTTGCAGAAAATCTGGCCCATAGACGAAGAGAAAGTAGTATTTATATGGAGTCTCTGGCAAGTGAGAGACTGTTATTTTAAAATTCTTAATTAACTTAACAGCAAATGCTTGGGGGAAAAACTAAGCCAAAGCAAGATCTTGGGTCACTAAGTGGAGCAAATATGTTTTATATTGCATTAGGGACCTAAATCTGGAAGATGCTATCTGGGGGCTTCATAGTTCCCACACCTCAGTACCCTCAAACACCATCTTGCAAAAGCCACTCAGCTTCGCACAGGCTCTAGTTCTGCAAGCTGTATTACATACATACACCTTCCACGTGCTGATGGACTTCATTCCTGCACTGGAGGATTTGCTGCTTACATTCCACCCAGATGTTCATCTCTTCATGTTACTGCACTCCTTGTCACAGCTGGAGCTGCTGCAAGTATTTTACATGGAATTTTGTTAGTGAGGGAAATTTCAAATATTTTCATAATCCCTTCTTTTTCTCTGTCAGTGCCCTGTTGTTTGGTACATACCCACTAGGTGGAGAAGACTAAGTCAAGCCCTTGCTCTGTTCAATAAGAACTAAATGTGTTTTGTTTTGGTTTTTTTCTGGATGAGACAGCAAAAGGGTTTAAACTGAAGTTCACTTCTCAGTGAAGTTCTCCCTTAAATAGGACACATTTCTGCAGGAAGATTTGAATAATATTGGCATTTCTTAAATAAAAAGAAGCATCTTAGACAATCCTTGTTGCAACAATAATGACATAATCTCCAAAAGGTTAAGTGTTTTCAGTAGATTCATTGGCAGTTTCCCTTCCCCTCTTCATATTTACAGTAAATGATTTAAAAATATGAGGCTACAGTTTTAACATCAGTAGAACTATACTGGAATTTTATTATTTTTTTTTTTGTACAAACCTTCATAGCTCAGGTGCATGAAGTAACAAAAGAATAAAGTTTTCAGCAGCTGAAGAGTTGGCTCTTGGTTTGTGTTTGTTTTTTAAGCTAAAATTTCTTTATTGCTCAAAATGATATGAATTGATTTTACTGACCAAATGATTCTTGTAATGGCTGAGCTTTGCCATAAGAAGTAAATAGGACATTTTCTGAAGATACTGGTGATCAAATGACACAGATTGTTTTTGTGTACTTCTGGTGTAGTTTATTCAAGCAAAATAATTCAGCAAAAATCTTACCTGATTTTATTTAGCAATAGCAAAACAAACGTTCAGCAGATATTACAGCATTGAACATTGCCTTTTGACTGAGTAGTTCATGCACGGAAGGGTGAAGAGGTGCTGATGTTTTGTGACAAGCATTTGGGCCTTTTACCTCTTTTGTTTTACCACTGGAGTTAGATTCAAGTCACGGATTAAGACACCAGTACTGGCACATCTATAGACTTCTATACATCTAAAGCAGAATAAGCAGCTGGAGATCAGGTGGGTTAAGGAAGTCTGATGGCATTAGATACCTAAGAGAGGCCATCTGGATGAAGTTGTAGTTCTCCATACCAAATTGTAGTTGCCTACAACCTGGAGCTAAGGCCCACCCACTGTTACCTTTGTGGTTAGTTAACTACGTGGAGTAATGAAGCAAACAGCAAGCAAACCTATAGGTCTATAACTGAATGTTCCAGAAATTGATATGTATTGGTCCGTGATGGGATTCAGCTCCTACATGTAGCTAGTTACGTATTTTGTGTGAAAAAGTTACTGAGGTCCTGTCTAAAGTGCCTCTCTGTGGAGTGTGATTCAGTTGCCTTGGTGTCACCTGAGATACCCTATGGAGTCTGTGACATCTCTAGGGGCTGCCAGACAGGTCCCTGGGTCTAGAGGAGTCCTGTGACCTAGAGCAGATTGTGGAGGCCAGATGAGATGCCCTGTGATCTCTGAAATGGCACTGCGGCCTATGGTCGGGACACTCAGCACTTCCTTGATGACCGCACAGGGCTGCATGTGATTACTTTAGATGCTTAACATTTACACAGCTAAAATTGGATGAGGTGAATCTCAGATGAAGCTTATGGCCCAACCTGCAGTATGTTCTTTCTGTGGTCGCTGGGTGGCATTTCAGCATCTCTCTGGTGTTTGCTAGAACAAATGTGTGTGTCCAGTGGTTGAGGGTGCTTTGGTGTGCCTGCATGTCCCGTATGCAGTGCAGCATGAAAATCAGTCTCATTTTATGCACCTCAGGAAAAATAGCGGGGCCCTTTGCGCAGATGGCAACTGAATCGCTGTGCAAAGAAGAGAAAGCACGAGGCAGCAGCTGGAGTTACAATAGAAGCATGATGGAAAGTGTGGTCAATCAAAGGGAGGTGTCAGCAGGTGAAAGCATTACCTTGGCAAATGGAAATAGTAAAGATACGTTAGCTCCTAAGTTCACAGCGTCCCTTCTGATAGTTCCCATTAAGAGAAAAACAGGGTGTGTGGGGTGTATGTGTGTGTTCCTTTGTGCAAGGAATAAAAGGGGACACTGGTACACCAACTTGCTAATGTTGCTTTTCCACCAGAGGATGATGCTTGGCTGGTGTCCCGTAGTGCTGGCATGAACAGGAGGGGATGTGGCAGCTTCCCAGGGACAACCCTGGAGGTTTTCCATTAGTCCCAAATAACAAGCTCTTACAGCATGTTTGGGTGGACCAAGTGGGGTCAGGTGTCTGCAGCGGTGTGGATCTGGAGCGACCTGAGCCTGGACAAGGGAAGAGGTGAAAGCCCGAAAGGCCTTTGGAAGTGGCAGAACAAATGCTGAAGGCAAGAACCTCAAGCAGCAAGCAACTGAAAGAAACAGCTAGAAAGGCCATCCCATGGCTTCTGCCCACAAGTTGAGGCTGTTTTGAGGAGAAGCCACTGAGGTGAGTAGGAAGCTTTGGGGCAATCCTGTTTATTGATGAAGAAGGCACCGAGTCCTGTTGTCCTGAAAATGGTGGATCCTTTGTTTCCTGCCAGGGTCCCTCCAGCTGCCGTGGTTCCCCCAGCAGGTCCCACTGTGGGGCCATGACTCCCCTGCCTATAACCTGCTCTCCCTTGGACCTGAGCATCACTCCCCAGCATCTGGAGTGATGCCTGCCCCTGCCCCGCTCACAGGAAGGATGTTAGGGATGCTTTTGCAGCTATCTCCAGAGAGATTACCTAACCCAAGAAGGTTTTTTTAGTGAGATTTCCATGTGAGAAGTAGAAATCATGTTTGCTTATTTGGGATATTTTCAACCCAACTTGCTGGTCTTTTTCTCATTGCTGAGTTGTGGTGGGGTCACTTCACTCATTTCAAACGAGCAGTGTATTGAATGGTAGAGCACATATTGGAAAACGTCAGGAGAACTTATGAGCTTTTCTGTGTCAAAAAATAAAAGTGCACCTGGTTCAAATGTTAACCTGCAATATTGCTTTCTTTGCGCAATAATCTTGCTGAATTAGATAACCACTAGCTGTTGCATATTTCTCTAGGGCAGAAAATGCTACAGCTCTTCAGACTTGAGGAAAGGCAGTTATCTCACCTTAGGAATCTGAATTAAAATCAGGATTAGATATTGATTATGTGTTAAGAAATAGTGTATCCTTGACAAGGTCTTCTGAAAATTTGTAGAGATATTATTTAGGGGCTACATTTTTGAGGGATTGTGAAGGGAAATGGATCATCCTCTCCTTGTGCTAGGTGATTATTGCATGAACAGCTCAATAAAGGTTTTGTGCTTCTTAAACCCATCAGCATCAACAGGCTGTGTTTGAAGACTATTAACTGTCCATTGCAGCAGTCAATGGGGAAACACTACATTTGACTAGTGAAGTCTAGATGCCACTATATTTGTTGTGCAACCACAAAAATGTTTGAGTTAGGTGATTATTCCATACTGTCCCTATCACAGGACAAAGATAATGCTTGTGGTAATGTAGTATGTTGTATTTCTAAACATGGTATTATATCCAGGTTTGTATTAATTTTAATTTTATTTTTGGTATGCAGTCCCCTCCCATGTACAATGCTCCCTTTGAGGAGGGATGGTATTTTATTCTCTATAATTAGTGGTATAATCAGTGGTAACATAATGTATGAAAGTACATAGAAGCATGTATTGACTCAGACTTGGGCTGGTCTTCAAAGCGCAGGACCATCTGACATGATGTGAGTGCACAGGCAGTAACAAACCTTCTCAATATATAAACCACTGAAATCAAAATTGTCTGAAACATGGGTGAGCTTACAAGCACAGCTCATTAACTATGGATTTGTTCTTCCAAGGCTTTTAAAATGTGGCTGTGATAGATTGTAATCTAATTTAAACAAATTGGGCTGGACAGGACTTCTGCTGAGCCGCAAGGAGAGGGGAGCAGCGCGTAGCAGCATGCCAGCTCAGAATCCCCATCACTTACACTGGGACAGCTTGTGGCCTTGGCTGGTTATATTCTGAACTGAAGACTGTTTCACAGATGCAGGCTGTGACTTAACTTTGTACAAAAGATTTTCGAGCCATATTGTCAGTAGCTAATGTTAAGATGTGTATTAATGCCACCAAGAAAGTATGGAAAGTCTTTCAATCTTTCGGTGAGAAGGTTGATATTTTTGGTCAATCCCCCTGTCAATGACTCCATGCCACTGCTGTCCCCATGCTACAAGACTCTTGTTTCTCTCCTTGTGACCCCACTGGATGCGGGGGGCTCCTCTGGCAGCCCGGGAGGGTGGCCAGCCGCACGCCAATGGTTGTGCATGCCTGGTGTCCTACGTGCATGCCTTCCTCACCCTAAATCCCTACTCCCATCCCTGTGGAGCAGCTGCCTGAGTGAAAAGGAGTCAAAGCCAATTTGCAGAACAGCCGTGCATCGCAAACCGGCACAGTGGTATGGTCCAGGCTCTGGACAGAAGAGATACTTGAAGCTTGGCCTTGCAAAGTCCTAACCACAGGGTGCTCATCCCCCAAACCTGCTCTGTGTACAATGGGGGACAGATATCCCACCCCTTCTTGCTGTCCTGTGGATCGGAAGGAAGTAGGTGTAGCTTCTTTAAGAAAGATGCATTGCTTCAGAGCACAAGTGACACATGTATCGCTCCCAGGAAAACAAATGTTCAGTTAATGAATCGCATATGCCAGATCATCTGGTACCTCTGAGACAAGGTGCATGGATGAGTCTTTAACATATACCTTTGTAATAATGCAATAAGCTGGAGAAAAAAAAATGCAGCTGTCACTTGCATTAAACAAGTATCTAAATAAAAATGTGTGACATCCAGCCTCCCTCCAAGGTTTGGTTACAAGACATCAAAAATTATCTAGCATCCAAATGTCATGGTGTGTTGGAAAAAGAAAAAAAATAGTGCAGCAGTAATTGAGTGGTGGCATTATCTGTGCTAGAGTTTGAGGGAGAGGATGAGCTTTTGGACATCAGCTATTTTAAGAGTTTTGACCTTTGCTAAGTCACACATATTCAGTTCTATATGATGTGATGTTGGCGACAAGCATATCAGTTCTTGTCAGCACCATTCACTCACACTTTATGTATTGTGGGATATTTCATTGTGTTATACATATCTGTCTTGTAAATATTTATTTCAATCAATTTAGGAAGTTTGACAGAGAGAAGATGCACAGGCTGCATGATCAATCATGAACAATTTTGAGCAAGCAGACAGAGATTCCTAAAAATGCAAAGTGAAGGATCCTGAGACTGTCTTAGTCTTTCTGCAAAATACGGTTTATTGGCAATTTAAGTGTTATACCTGGTGAGAATCTGATGAGCTGTGATGTTACAGCATTTAATTGTTAACTTGGGGCTACACCTAAACCTACACTCATCAGACAAACAGCATCCAAGGTGTTGGAGTCTCGCCCTCCTGACCTCTCTCTGCAGTCCTTGGAGGGAGCAATGCAGCTCTCCCTTGGAGATGTCAATACTTGTTTATTGAGATTTCTTGGTTTGGGTGCCTAGTTTTAGGTGGAACCAAGCCAAGTCTAGAGGCCTCAACCAAGTGCAATGCCCCATTGTTATAGGCATTGGTATTTGTAGCAAGGGGCTATCCAAGCTGGAAGTTCTACAATTTATATGAGAGATGAAAGAGGCACAGTGAGATTTGCTTAGCAGCTATGGGAAGCCCATGACTGGTTCAACAAGATTTGTGTGCAGTGGCATCCAAAGTGTGCATCCTTCACTCTTCTCCAGATACAATTTAATTTTTCTCTTGTATAAGAGCATTCAAGACTGAAACTTATAGATTTTGTAGAAAAGAGCCAGAAGGAAAAATCTGATTTCTTGCACAACACAGGTCAACACATTGCATCCAATTGCTGACAATCAAATGCGTAGGTTTTAGTTAAGTTGCAGCATGTCTTTAAAAATCTTGATATTAAATTCCCAAAGCAGTATCGAATTCATCTCTTCTGGAAGTAGGAGAATTTTTCATGAGCTGGCTTTTGGATATATAAAGAGCAAAGAAAGTTACACAGCCTCCAAGAGCAGGTTCCCATGCCCTTCAAGACTGATGTATTTTTGTTAAGCTACCAGCTGGGAACAGTTGTGATGTTTTCATCTTAACTGTACGGCCTGGGGTCAGTATCACCAAACCAAGCCCATGACATCACCCTATTCAAAATAAACTTTATTTCACTGGCTCATCTCCAGCTGGTCTCCCTAGCTGTCAATACCATGAGCAGAGCTTGTGCAGCAAGGCAGAAAGATCACTGGGACTACAGGTGAAAGGTGTGTTTTGTTCTCATAAATCACAGTGTCAGAGTGTGCAGAGTACTCCAAAAGAGCAGACTATACATACTGAAACTGTTATAGACCACTTCTGAAGAAGGTATTAAAGAAGATAGCTAAAAATATTATGGAGATGTATTACTATTGCACAAAATGAAGCTTTCATGGTTATTTAAGAATGTTAAGATGTTTTTATAGAAATACCAAAGTTTATTATGTACGGATGATTGGAAACAGTGCAATAGCTCCAGAAGTACAGGTCACTGAAAGTTTGTATAAACAGCAGCTAGTGACAGAGGTTGCAATTCTTTAGGAATATTCTTGATACTACAGAAGTCCATACAGGACAATGCTGCTGCTCTTCAGCACCATCTATTGACACTGTATCTAATTATTTTCATTAGGAAAAGCACTCTGATAGGCAAAAATGCACCTTCCACAACACAAGGTAACTCAGGAAATGCGTGACCAAGGGGGTAAATGTGGCAGGAAAAGGACTGTACAAGAGTGTGGCTGCTTGCCAGTAGTCCAGAAAAGACTGGGTTTGCTTAAACTCATCATTATTATTTAATAAACCAGATAGCTCATCCGTACACACATCTTTGTAACAAAGTAGGGAATGTTTTAGATTTTAGCCTCAAACTATTGAGCCAATAAAACATCTCCTCCTTGAAAAATTAACCAAAGCCATGACAGAAATTTGAACTGACTGAAAAAGCTTGCTCAGGGTATAAAGATGCGATCAACTTCAAACAGGCCACTGCTTCATGTTTATGCCCTTGAAAAATCAGTGAGTACTTAAAAACCCATTGTCATGGTTTAACCATGGCCAAGCAACTGAGCACCATACAGTCGCTCGCTCGCTCCCCACCTGGTGAGATGGGGGAGAGAATGGAAAGGGTAAAAGTCAGAAAACTCGTGGGCTGAGATAAAGACAGTTTAATAAGTAAAGCAAAAGCCACGCACACAACCAAAGCAAAACAAGGGATTAATTCACCACTTCCAGTACCTGAAGGGGCCTACAGAAAAACTGGAGAGGGACTGTTTACAAGGGCATGGAGTGATAGGATGAGGGGTAATGGTTTTGAACTGAAAGAGGGTAGATTTAGATTGGATATTAAGAAGAAATTCTTCACTATGAGGGTGGTGAGGCAGTGGAACAGGTTGCCCAGAGAAGCTGTGGATGCCCCCTCCCTGGCAGTGTTCAAGGCCAGGTTGGATGGGACTTTGGGCAACCTGGTCTAGTGGAGGGTGTCCCTGCCCATGGCAGGGGAGTTGGAACTAGATGATCTTTGAGGTCCCTTCTAACCCAAACCATTCTATGATTCTATGATTCCCATGGTCAGGGAAGTGTTCATCCATCTCCAGGAAAGCAGGGCTCCATCACACATAACAATTACTTGGAAAGACGAATGCCATCACTCTGAATGTCCTCCCCTTTCCTTCTTCTTCCCCCAGCTTTATATGCTAAGCATGATGTCATATGGTATAGACTATCCCTTTGGTCAGTTGGGGTCAGCTGTCCCGGCTGTGTCCCCTCTCAACTCCTTGTGCACCCCCAGCCTGCTCACTGGTGGGGTGGGGTGACGAGCAGCAAGGGCTTTGGCTCTGTGTATGCACTGCTCAGCAGTCATGAAAAGATCTCTGTATTACCAACGCTGATTTCAGCACAAATCCAAAACACAGCCCCGTACTAGCTACTGTGAAGAACATTAGCTCTATCCCAGCCAAAACCAGCACACCCGTACAGGTACAGGATACTACTGGTATTCTTGCTTTGCTGTATTGTTTGCAGCAGAGCTCCTTCAAATCAGTGGTGAGGAGACTGCTATGCTCCTTGAAGCTCAAAAATCTTTGTAATTTGTCTCCCTCTGCTATTAGTGTAAGTGCCTGTTGGACTTCCCTGAAGAAATTACTTTCATTTAATAAAGTTTATACATTGCATGTGTTAAAAAAAGACATCCTGCTGGGTAATCCTATCTCTTGTAACATCTGTAAATTAATTTGTTTCTTGAGAGCAAGAATGATTTATAACTCACAACAAAGCTAAAGTAGCATGACTAAATTAAGAGGAGCATTCAGGCAGCTGGAATGCAATTACAGCATAAATGCACACACAGTGTTAGTGTGATATTAAGGTTATGAATTTAGTGAAATGGGAATCACTGTGCACAAAGATATGGTTCCTTCCTTCCTAGTGTCTAGTCATGCTACCATGAGAAATGTCTGCATGAGCTAGATACAATCTGAGGACTACCTATGGATTTCATTCATTCAGACGGGACATGGCACCTTATCTCTGCGTTGCACCCGCTCACGGACGGTGGCACACGCTGTGCTCTGTCGGACAGATTTTGCTCTTATTCTGGTTGTTTTCCTTAGTCTAAGGGAGGCATTTGGCAGGAAGCAGGTGGTTGCTCTGTTTGCACAGAAACACGGGGAGGCAGGGCAGGGTGCCAGGCACCACTCACCCCCCCAACCCTTGCAGGAGCTGCCATGGGGCTTCCCCTGGGGCAGTGGGGAGGACCTGCAGGAGCCCTCAGCTGGCATGCGTTGCAGCTGAAGAGGTTTTCTCAGGATCTCAGCTTCTCAGTGGAGAATCATCTGCCAAAGGTGGGTGTCCCTTGGTCTCTGCAAAGAGCATCCACCATGGCAATAGAGCTGTCGTGGGCCCTCCAGTAGCAGTGTTTGGGATGAGGGAGAAACAAGTCACCCGGAGGAGTGAGTGAGGCACTTCAGAGGCTCCAATGAGCTGCTATGTATGTTGTTTATAAAGCATGAAATGTTGTGTCAAACACTTATCTGAGTTTTCCACAGGTGTGTTCAAAATCCCTTGTAATTTTGAGGTGTAACTCTTGTCTCTCATCTACAATTCCTCCACAGATGTTTTGATCTCTTTTGAATGATTGCTGGGAAAAAAGATACTGCATTGAGGGAAGGAATGATTTATCCAAGCATGAAAGACATTTCAAAAGACAAATGTCCCAACCCAGGCTGTTAACCTTAAGAGTCCAAAATGAGGATTATAGTCTACTGAGACCTAGCAACTTTTTTTTTGGAAAGAAAAGGACCTTTCATCACAGTATTGAATGAGGAGAATTGAAGAACTACTAGCCTTTCTTTCTGCAAAAAAGTACAACTGTATTTTAGTAGCATTATCAGGCTGCTGGCAGAACTCAGTCAGGTTTGTAACAAACTGAATTAAGATTGTTTTAAAGAAGACCTGCATTTCGCTTTTTAATTTATAGAGTTATGAAGTTTTCCACAGGGACTGGCTCAATTTGCCCCATGTCATATAACCACCATTCAGTTAGCAGAGGTAATGGATCAGAGAAATTTCATTAAAATGATACAATATTCAGTTTTAATTATAACTTGGGGATGCTGTATGTTGATCAATCTTGAGTACTGGATCAATCTTTAGCCTCAAGGAAGAGCTCCTCTGAGGACTGTGCCCCACATGCTCTAGACAAAGCTGAGATTTATGTCCATGAGGTACAGACAACATACTGAAACCAAGACTAGTCGTGGTCTTAAAGGTCAGTGCAGGACAGGTGCTGACCTGTGACTAAATCCTTCACACTTTTCCCTTAAAAAAAGGAAGAAAGAGCAGATGACAGCTGCCAATCTAATTTCTCCCAATAAGGGATTGCCCTATGGATACTTTTGCTGCATGAAATTTAGTCACATTCCTGGTTTGATTGACTAATAATGGCTAAAATGAACTTGTATGCATCGGTGTCCCCTTTCTGCCATCAAACATAGCAAGGTTAGTCCTGCCTGACTATGGACACATCCCTCTACGGTGGCTCCTGACAGCATGGTCTGGCAGGTGGGATGCAGCCCTCAGTGGTCCTGTGGGACCGAGGAACAAAGGTCACGGGCAAGGTGCCCATCCCTGGACCCACTGCATTCCCCCTCTGCTGCAAAGGTCGCATGGACAAAGGTTGTTTGCAAGGATGCCGTGGTGTGATGGGGCAATTCGGAGTCACACAAGCAAGAACTACAGCAGCCAGCCCTGGGGCTGTGCCCTGCATAGGCAGACCTGGGTCTCGCTGACATCCCAGCCCTGGCATGGGCACGGTGCTGCTGAACACCCGACCATCCTGCTGCTGAGATGTAACCCTGCCTGCTTGGGGATGCAAAGCTGATTAAAACTCCTCTTCGTTATGAAGGACATACACTCCTGTGCATGCTCTGACGCTTGCAATGAGAGCCCCACCACCAGCAAAGCCTCGCGACTGCGTTTGCACAAGCTCACGTGGTTCCAGCTCTGCCTGGCCCGCGGCAGCCTTTGATCCGGCACAGCATCAAGATGCAGACGAGCTGCGTCCTTCTGGGACTTCTTTCCCATCCAATTAAGCTTCTGTGTGCTGTGATCTCTAACGCAGTAGTAAGTTGATCCTCTGGCAGGGTATTCAGTTGGAAATTAATTAGTGGGAGCGAAATGTTGTGAATATATACGGCGTTATGTTTTTATTCTAATAACCTAGTTAATAATTTCACTTCTTCAAGCAAAGAGGGAAAGTAGTGTGAATTCCAGTGCTTTGATCAGGTGGTGACATTTTGATGCTAAGTTGCTAAGATAAGAATCTAGATCAATAGTGTCATACAAAAGCAATTTGAAGGTACTTTAGTAGTTTTGAAAGTGCCTTTTTTGGAAGATGGACCAGGCACTCAGAAAAAGATCTGTGCCCCAACACCACTGAGGGGAGGCTCGTGGGTGCTGTACAAGGTAGGGAGGAAGCTGCGCATGTCCTTCTTTATATGGGTAGATGGATTGAGCTACAAAGCAGTTAAGACTTTGATTATTCTACTTAGGCTCTGTCATGAGTGGAGGCTGCTGGGCACCTCAGGGATGCAGGCAAGACCATGGTTCAGGGCAGGCTGTGGGAGAACACCCTGTCTGATGGTACTGCTCATGGCTCGGCTATTCCTGCTCGGCCGAGGCAGAACATGCCCCAGAAATCCGCATTTCTGCTCTAAGGTCTAGCAACATTTCAGTTTTATCTCCTTATTCTTTTCATTCATACTGCCTGAAAATGTATGTAGACTTTATCTACAGAGTACAGAGCTTCACCATCTACCAGTGACATATATTCTCTTTTTTATTTCAATGGCCTAATTGACTCGAGGTCACGTTGCAATGACAAGTCTGCAGACAAACCTTGCTCTGGGTGTCTGATGAAGCTGCAGGAGTGACCAGAAGCATTTCCTTCTCATTTTGAAACAAAGAGAGCACATTCCTGGGAGGGATTAATGAGTTTGACAATTTACACTGGAACTTACGTGTCCCCATTTAACATAAACCCCAGAGCAGGTGAGCTCCTGCACGCCAATGCCCTGCAGTTGTGTGCAGCGCTGGAATCTCTGCTCAGCACACAAACAATAGCTTCCTGCATTCGGTACAACAGATTAGCAATGCTCGTCTGCAGGTTTACCTCAGTAACAGGGGGTGATTTAATTTTGGCATTTCGGAAGTGGTTATTTTGCTGTGGTGGGTAAGGATGTGGGGGATGCTTTTCCACATCTGGGACTCTACAAGCTAACATTTGCCAGATGTTCATCCCTAAGGAAGATTTTTTGATTCTGTACTGCATTATTTTCTCTGTTTTCTTTAATGAAATCCCTAAAGTTCAGGGCAAGACACTGGGACACTTGGTCCTACCAAGTTGCTATCATCAGCAAAGACGGTAGAAATACTAATGATGGATCAGCTTGGAGCTGTTGGGAGCAGAGGGTGTGTGGCTCACAACAAAAATTGCTCATGGCCAAGTGGGAACGTTCTTAGAAGAGGGAGCTTAGACAGGTATTTAACTCATAAAGTTGGTACCAGAGATGTGGCATTTGTGCCCTTTGCTTGGTGGAGGGTTCAGATTGGAATACTGCAGATTTTCTCTGCACCCCTCATCAGCTGATTGGAAACCTCAAATCTTTCCAAACAGAAAAATAATTGGAAAAGCTTTGTCACATTTCTCCAAGTTTAAAAATGCAGTTCTAATTACCTGCAACATCATGATTGGCTCCAGAAAGTGGGATGGTACTCATTTGTTAGATGCCATCAGCCTTGATACACATAAGCTCTTCCTAAATGGAGGGAAACTATAACAAAATGATATACTAAAATCTCTGTTTTCTCAGCACTAAAGTGCCTTGAATAATCACTTTTTGTATTAGTTAGTTTGGAAATAACGTCAATTATTGCTTCAGACCATGTCTGCCTAGACTAGCCTAGTTCTGGAAGTGGCCTTACGGAGTCAAACTTCTGTCATTTGTTAAGCGGCTGACATTAGTTGGTCAAACACCAAATAGATTTGTTTGCAGTGACTTTACTGTGCTCTGTTTTGATCTTCAGATCTTTCTCCTTAGGAGTGCTGCCTTGCAGACAGCACACTTCAGTTAAAAGTCCCCGTCTGGAGAAACACTTTCAACCGCAAAGGTGTTAGATGATTTTCAAAGCTTTTTTTTATCAGAGATAAGATCTATACTTGCCTACAGTCAACATCTTTGAAACACCATAAGCAAAACAGAACGCATCAACAAACTGCATTAATATTTTAGAAAGATATTTAATTATTTATGGTGAAGCTTCAGCACATTCTTGATATAAAACTTCAGTGTAAAGGGGTTGCCTTGAGATACACTTCTCCCTGATCAGTACCGTACCACTGGGAACAGTTTATAGGGATTTTATTTATCAGAGAACATCAGTAACATTTAGTTAACTTAGAAGAAGTGTATTAAAGCCACTTTGCGTACTGGGGTTATGGTATTGTTTGGTTGCTGTTTGGGTATGCAAGAGTCAGCACAGGCTCATTGGGTTTCTGCCTGCAATAGCGGCACAACGGGGGGGTGCCTGAAGTAGAGGTTACTTAGAAAGCATGGAAATAAGCTATTTTATTACAGCTTCTCAGGTAACACAATGAAACTGCCATAGTCTGAGCAGCCTTACCGACAGCCAGGATCCCAGGAGCTGAGCCAGGGAGACTCGGTCTGCCACAGGACTGCTAGGTGGCTGGAGAAAGTCATTTGATCTTCCAAACTCGAGTTTCCCAGGTATTAGAGGGGGACAGGAAGACACCAGCTTCCTTTGAAAATGCCTCTGGAGTTAGAGGTGAAAAGTAGCTTATGAGTGGGCTGGTCCTCAACAATCTTAAAGGACTGTGAGTTAGAGATGTGCTAGGAATGTAATTAATTTCTAAGAGTTAATTAATCTAGCCAGACAAGAATGACATTTCCTTTCTGAAATCTGTTAAAGGACCCTGTAATGTGCAACATTGATTTTATGTTGCAGCTGCAACAAATCTGGCATTATAATTTGCCCTAGCAGAAGATGTGGCTGTGCGTGTCACTCTCCTCTGCATACCTGGCTTTCCTGGGGAAGCTGGAAGTGACATTAGAGTCAGGGACACAGACCTGAGGTTGAGCTTCCTTCTTTGACTTGCCCCAGCATTAAATTAGAGCGAGAACCAACATGGTTGGCGTGAGGGCAAATGAGGAATATGGGCTGAAATGGTAATACAGATTTGCAGGAGGTAAAAGCAGGTTTCTCAGAAATACTTCCATCTCTCCTGGTACATGGTGTGGATGCTTACCCTGCCTTTCCAGGTTAATTTTGCTCCTTCTGCAACAGGATATTAGCATTTCCTGCATTCACAGCATTGCATCCAAGTGTAAAATTCCACAGAATATCAATGAACTTTCCTAAAATCTTATATTTACTAAAGCAGAAGATGTTAAATTCTCAGTGATGTATCAGAAGATCATTGCTAAACCTGAAAGTTGAAGATGACCTTCCTAAGGTCCAAACTGATGCCTGCTCCCAAAGCTCTGGGGTGAGTTCCACCTGCTGCAGAGGCATCCAGATGTGTCTCCTCTTGATGGAGCTTGGGTCTTTGCATGAAATGTTTAGGTCTAGGTCCTATTCTCAGGGAAAACTTCATAAACAGCAGGATAATTAGGCTAGAAAGGCAGATTCGCAGGCAGATTTATTGCACGTTTATTGATACAGTCAGTGGATAGGAAAAAAAAAAAAGAAAGATTAGGAACAGAGAATCATGTAGTCTTATACAGTAGCAGAACTAGAGGGAGTGAATTTCACAGCTTCTGCTGGGAGTTCATCTTTTCTTTGACTACTGCTAGCCTATACCTGCTGGGCATCACTTTCATCTTTGACTCAAAGGACACTTCTGAAGAAATTTCCTTCCCTGGCAATTTTTTAACTTGAAAATATCTCATAATCTAAGGCATTTCAAAGGGGAAAAAGAGACTCTGGACCTACTTGCAAGGATGTTATCACACTACCTTCTGCAAAAGCACTGTTTTTTCCCCTACATGTGAAACAAAAGAGCACTGAAGAAAAGAGAAGAAAAGAATCTCAATGCTTACCCAGGTACCAAGTCAATGCACTTGGAAACCAAAGCAGCATCTGGAGACAGGTTTATTTAGCGCTATGCCTGTGATTTTTTTTTTGTCACCTTGGGAGATTTTAGACCTGTGGGTCCTGGAGATCTGAGATGAGGTGAGGGTCTTGCCTTTTACAAAAAGTAAGTTTCTTGCCCTTGTGCTTGCAGAGGAAATGTGATCCAAAGGAATAATAATGGCTTAAGTCACGAGAGCTCCTTAGTTGCTGCTATTTAAAAAAAAATGTTTATTTGGATTTAGGGGAATCTGACTCATGATATTTAAATATTTGAAGCTGGCAATAGTAACCCAGCTCTTTGTTTCTCCAGTTAAATCTTCCATAGGGTCTTCGCAGGGTAATCATGGTGCTGACAAAACACAGGGGCCTGAGTCTTCCCTATTTGTGCAAGGATTCACGGCAATGGCACAGCTTCGACCTTTGGTGTTTTGAAACCAGAACAAGAGGCAAAATAAAGCCAAGTTCCAAATCCAATTGTACATTGGTTTAACTGGCTTGGAGCCCTTCTCCAAGTAAACTCCTGCAAGAGCAGGAAGCTGGACTTGATGATCTGAAAGTTTTATTTATGTTTCAAATTGAGATCCAGCTCTTCTAGCGAAACATCTACTTTGTAGGTAGTAAATGGGAAGTTTCTCACATTGTTTTCAGCCAAAGGACAATCATTTGTCATTTTGCAGATACCTTATTTTGGTGCTACCAGAAATGTGTACCATTGAAATTGTTACTGCATAAAAAGCCACTAAAGTAGCATAAAAAGCCACTAAAGTATCATATTGAGACATGGCAAGATCCAAGCTTGTTGAGCAGGCTTTTGTTTCTGGTATGGAAAGTCCACAGAGAGAATGGGGTTGTTACGGAAGTCTTTCCTTTAGGTAGAGCATGTGAGTCTTGGACAATTTTGTCTGACATGGCAAATTGGCTATTGCTGTTCCAGGCAAATAAACTATTCCAGAACAGCACTCTGTGCCATTGCTGTATTCCCAAATAAAAATCATCTTTCCCATACGGACCAGTAGAGGGAAGGTCAGCCGTCTTTGTCACCTTGTACACATACACAGCAATTTTGCATGTGTGAATTTGCTCCAGAGGCTCTTATCATCTCAGGGACAAGATTTTAGACCAGTATTGCTACTGTGAATCCAGCAGAAGTCCACACACATCCACCTCAATTCCTGGGCTGCTTACTTGTCATCTTGTTGTGAGAGATAGCCTGGTTAAAATAAAAAGGGAGCAAGTGCATTAGCACAACCACCCTTTAGCACTCCTGCAAGAAACTGTCACCTCTCAATGTCATCCAGCTCAGGCAGAGGAGGGGAGGGGGTGGTGTCTGTGGCACAGAAGAGCTGCTGCAGAACACGGTGCAGATTTTGAGGTTGTAAATGCGTTTTAATCTACATTGACAATTGCGTGCATCCCTGCCTTTTCTCTAAACTGCAGAAGCAAGAGCAATTAGTCTGATTAAGAACATGACTGTAGAGCAGGCAATATGGGCTCTAATAGAGCAAGCATGCTTTTCCATTAAAACAATTTGCATAATGTAATTCTATGAAGCATTTTCTTCATTTTTCAATGTTGTTTTCATTCACTGAGCTCCATATTAATTGCTTATAAAAACCAGCACAATAGTTTTCATTTTAAGGGTTTTCTCTGCCTTTTTGAAATATGAAGCTCAAAACAAAACACAATTTGGTAGCTTACATTCTGATGTACCTCAGTGCAGACCTCCTTCCTATCAAAGATGTTTGATAGCTAAGAGGACACTGTCATAGTAGAGTGGACACAGGGGGTATGCAGCCTGTGAGATAGTCCTCTGCATACCATGCTCTTAAATGTTGATGATGCCTATCTAAAGCTTAATGGCCAGATTATCCATTCCCTTATCCTAAATTGGCTCTGTTTTGTTCTGGGACCAAAGTAGCCTCCAGCCAGGTCAAAACTGATGTGGCAGAAGTGGTAAAGATAATGTTTCATTATTTTGGGCCCCCACATATTCTGATCTGAGGGGCCAATGCCTTACCCAAGGCCTGGACATGTGCCTGTTCATGCATTCTAAACAACAGCACACAGAAGGAGAATGAGTGAATCCCTGATGTGCTAGGGGTTGAGCAGTTGTATCAACATGCAGAAGCTTTTGGCCATGACAGTTTTCTTCCCTTTTGGGAAACAAGGGAAGACTGAACATCCTCCTTGGTTAGATGCAATGGAAAATTACTGCATTTTGGCAAGGTGATTAGGGTGATGGGACACCAGAACAGGTTGCCCAGAGAAGTTGTGGGTGTTCCATCACTGGAATAATTCAAAGTCAGGTTGGATGGGGTTTTAAGCAACCTGATCTAGTTGAAGATGTCCCAGCCCATGGCAGAGGGAGGTGGACTAGATGATCTCTGAAGGTCCTTTCCAACCCAAACCATTCTATGATTCTATGAATCTATGATTCTATGATTCTATGATTCTATGATTCTATGATTCTGTGATTCTGTGATTCTAAAGTAATGAGTTTGGACCCTGGGATCTGAGGTGTTTCCTAATGATCTGATGAAAAACCTCAGGAGAAGGGGAAGGTGTGGTAGCTGCTGCGCATTTGTGAGAGGAGGAGGGAAACCACCAAGGCTCAGCTCTGTAGACAACCAGAGAGGTGCTTTCTGTGAAACCACCAGAAAAAAACCCAAAGCATGACACTTTGGGTAGAAAGAGAGACATTGTATGTTGCTGGCTGTCTCTTACTATTCTCAAGGGAAAAAACTCTTTACATTCTTGGAAAATAACATACCTCTCAATTTTTCTTCCTTGTAGAAACAGTTTGCAATTTTGTTTAATCCCCAGGGTAAAAATATGCAATAAATTAAGACCCGGATGGTTTCCCTGTTTTATTGCTACTGTCCACAGCACTGGTTTCCTTGGACATCGCTGTGGCAGGGTGGCAAATGCTCCAGTTTTAGGGTGGGAAGAGGTTGGATGAAGCAGGGTGTCCTGAAGATGAGGAGTGGGTAAACAGAGCAAGCCAAAAAGACTTAGAGGATATTATTACCAGTACACATCAGGTGAGTCACAATTTTCCAGATGTTTGAATGCACAAGCTCTCTCTGCCGGATAATTTGAATGAAGAACAATATATTTGATTATGTCAGTGGAAATGTTTTTTTCCCCAGTCCCTCAACCAGTAGCATCATTAATTTTCTTGTGCTCCTCATGCATTTATTTGCATTAAGTGCAAATAAAATCTAGATGTTTAGCTACCTCTTTTTATACTGTTGTGCATAGATATAAGACCTTTAAGGTAGGTATGTTATTGTTATTTAACTGCTTGATGCTTTCTGGTGGTGTTCTGGTTTTTAGACACTACAATTATAGTAGTAAAATATAATGATGATGATAAAATCTTTGGGAGGGCACTTGCTGAAATTGCTTTTTGGGTGTTGTGAAGAACTTTTATTTATCAAATGGCTAGGAGACTATAAATTACAGGTAGTCATTAAAATTTTGAACTTATTTGCATGTACTTCTTGAGGACATAAGGAGACTCCTGTTCATAAAATCTACAATGCTTAGTCAAGAAAATTACAATCACATGTGAGTCAAGTGATCTATGATATCCAAAAACAGCAAATCACAAAGCCATGGCAGTTAATAACAGCAATCAGGTGACAAAGAATGATGGAACAAAATGTGTTTCTGCAAAACATGTCCATTATGAGTGACAACTATTAATAAATATCACTGGTTCCATGCAAATAAATATCATATTAATAAACATCACATTCTGCTGAGGAGCTCTTCATATTTTAAATACAGTCTTACTTTCCTACCAGTGTCTCAAAGGCTGAGAGTTGGTATATCTTTAATAATTTTAAGTTTCAATCTCTCAGTCCGGATCAGGTTTTGGCCGTGGCCTCCCAGGGCATGTCCCTGGCCACCCATAGTCTCCACAAACAGCAGCAGAAGCAAAAAGAAAAAGGTAGTGGAGCCCCATGCTCCAGCTCCTGCCTTCAGGAGATGTCTGCATGGTGTCAGATAAATCCTATCCTCAGTCTCCAAAGGTTTGGGGAACGGAGAGGTTGGTTAGACACTTAGTGCAAACCATTGCGTGGCGGGGTAGTGAATTGTGTGGCCAGGAGGGAAAGGGCTTGGTGCACGGCAAGGGAGAAGATGCCTCAGAGCCATGTTCCATGGTGAAAAGCTGTCCAGCGGTGATCAAAACAAGATTTGACTAGCTGGGGGCCCAGGCTTGCCCCAATGAAAGTCCCGCTTGGTCCCATCCTTGAAAGAGGAAAACGAATACCTCACAGCAAACTGGAGGGTGAACCTGTGGGACGCAGAGATCCGGTGGCTGGGGGAGTGGCAGCCCTGGTGCAGCGGGGGAAGAGGCTCTGGCTGGGCTGCGGGGTTGGGCAGGGAGGGGAGCTCCCCTCTCCACACAGGGCTGCCCAGGGGACGACAGACACTGTCCTTCACTCAGCATGGCCTTCACCACTTCATGGCACTGGGGTCTAATGCACCACGAGGCATTCTTCTCAAGCCAGGAGCATGGGTGTCCATGCTGTGAAGACCCCCATGGGGACTCCTCTGCGATTTCCCTTGTGCTACTCCTCAGACCCTCCTGTGGAAAGAGACCATTCGGGTCTTCAATAGCAGCAATGAAACACATGTTTTCTTCCCCCGGACCTGTCAGCTGCTCCCAGTGGGGAGTAGTGTGCAACATAATTAGACTCAGCACCCAAGAAGCACCGAAAGGTGGCCCTTGGCGGTGGCTCTGGCGCTGGGTGGGATGCTGTGACTAGCTGAGGGAGTCCTACACGTGACCAAGGACCTGCTGCCCGCTTACTGCTGCAGCCCTTGTGCCTGACCTTGCCCTCACTGGAGCTTGTAGCTCTGCTGCAAACGGCTGCAGCTTAGCACTTGCGCGCAGGCTGTCTGCACCTTGCAAACCTGGGTGATAAATCCTCTGGGGGATTAGTCTCCAGCAGCCCTGGCTGCTGCCGTTCCTGCTCACCTCCCCATGCAGAGCCAGCCCTGAGGTGCACGGGGCAAGCTGAGGCACCCGTGGGGTCTGCTATGCTGTGGGGAGGGCACGGCCGGGCAACTTGGGGAGAGTCCAACCAGCCACACAGCCCAGAGGCCATAGCCTGCCCGGCATGGCAAGGCTCGGAGCCAGGGGCATGCCGGTCACTGCTTTTGGCCTCCCGTGCACCTCCTGGGAAATGCACTGACGGAGTTGCATGGACTTCACCACCCTTTGACTGAGAAGGAGCTGAGATTCCTCCTTTGCTTTCTTTAAAATACTAATTCAAGCCTTATTCTTTGCCCTCTCCACCTCCTCCCCAACTCCCAATTCTTGCAAGAAGTTATTTTACAGTCTCAGGTTTTTGTAAAACACAAGTGTATCTCAGGGAGAGAAATCTGACAGCTCCTACCTAGAAGGTGCTGTATAATCCCAAAGCTAAGAAAAAATTAAAGTTAGAAACAAAAAGAAAAAAAAAAATCAAAGATATTTAGTTGTCACCAGAAATCCCTGAGTGTACTTGATCTCTGAAAAAATACGTTAGAATGAAATGGAAAACCCAGAAAAGGATAACGGAAAGACAGGTGTAAAATTAGGGCTTGAGGCAGTCTGTGGTGAACCAGCGGGAGCTCAATCACAAGCACCGTGAGACGGTGGGCTGAGAGGTGCTGAGCAGTGCTGCGGGGAGGGGGTGGGCACCGGGGTTTCGTGAGCTGCCCGGCAGGCAGGACGCTGGGGCGAGCAGAGAGGGTGAGAGGGGAGGATGGGCAGTGTCGCATGCGTGGCTGCTCATTAGAAATATCACTTATGTTACCGGGGTTGCGTGTACGGCAGGAATTCGGGGGGTAGGGGAGCGAGAATGAGAGGATGTAAATGTGCCCAGGCATGGACCCAGATTCATATGCACATGGTCGATTTTGCGTCAGGTGGGAGACTGAGAAGATGGGAATGGCTGGGGAGATGTCCAAAATAATGTCTCTCTTAGACGAGTCCCTAGAAACCAAGAATAAGGGAGAAGTAGGCATAGATTTCTCCTCCCTTACTGCCTCTCTCACTTTGTTTTACTAACCCCTGTGGAAGTTTTTGGCAAGGCCATCTTTAGGTCACAATTACTTTTAAATTAATATTTTTTT
Source organism: Aramus guarauna (assembly GCA_013400195.1). Taxonomy (NCBI): domain Eukaryota; kingdom Metazoa; phylum Chordata; class Aves; order Gruiformes; family Aramidae; genus Aramus; species Aramus guarauna. The sequence goes on along the minus strand of VXBL01004259.1, from coordinate 360,267 downwards.
CCCATCAATAAGTGAAACCTAAAAAAGGCAAAAGGCATCTTGTAGATCTCCTTAAGTGGAAAACACCCTTTAAAGTATGTCTGATAGTGATCTCAGAAGCAGCTGCCAGTTCTGGCAGGCAGCGGCAGCCCAAACACGCTATTCTTAGACCAAGAAAGCGTAAGTAGGTCGAGTTACAATTGGTTCTTGTAAACACCGTCCCCACTGAAATCAGAAATCAATACGAGGTCAGAAATTTGTAGTATGCTGAAACAGAGAGATTAAGCGGACAGGGTTGATTTAGTCTCCAAATACCTGTTCTTTTGGTTCATCTCCATTTTTACCAAATGCATTTTGCTCCGTATGCTGTCAGTGGTTGGAGACATCCCTATGTTGGGGGAGGTCCCATACGCCCTCCTGAAGGCCTGGCAGAAATAAGACAGCAGTACAGTTTAGGGATGCCTTTTTATTTACGCATCCCAAGGCAAAGCTAAATAGTTAATGAGACTAAAAAGGAAGTTGCAACTTGATAAGTGCTTAGCACTAGCTAATACCACACACCCTATGTGTGAGCAGGGGGACTTCAGTCGCAGTGCCTCCGTCTTGTTTGCCAGAACTGAGATGGACGTGCAGGTTGTGCTGTTCCATCTGGGTGCCCCGCTCCAGGAAATGTAGCTCTTCAGCTTGTGTCTGCCCCCGGCCAGTGCCGGCTGCCCACAGACCCTGAAAGCAGGTTGGAGTGACCATCTCCAGGCCACGCTGGCTGAAGGTGAACTTCAGGTTACATCCCTCACTGGCTGCACCACGGGCATCCCAGGGAGTGGGGCATCAAAGGCAACCAGAGGCACAGCGGGAGGCGGAGGTGCCTGGAGTGGGGCTTCCCCAAGGTGCCCTAGAGGAATTATCATTCCTGGTCTCCTCTGAACCCCCATGTGAGTTTTGGAGCTACTCACATCTGGCTGACACCACACCAAGCAGTGGTGGGCTGCTTTTGTAGTGCTGCTGCTGGAAAGGAGGGATGAGGAGCAGCAGAGGTGGATGGGGCTGGGCAGCTGAGGTGGCCCCGCAGGGCACTGCATCTCTGAGAGGGCTGTGCAAGGCTCGTGTCTCCTCTCGAGGGTGGCTGTGCCTCCACCAGTGTTTGCAATGCTGCAGGACACCTCAGCAGGGTCCCGGCTTCCCCAAAGCCACTGCTGTCCCTGCTCTCTGTGCTCTTGCCTCTCTCCCTTTCTGGAATGGAAACATTTAAACATGGGAGGGAATTCATTTGTAGGCTACAAAGAAAGTTAATGGCTAAAATGTGGGTAGTAAATCCAGTGCAGATTTTAATTCTGCATTTATTTTTTTTTTAACTACCCAATTTTATTCCATATTTTATCTGCTTTTTTGGGTTGGCATTATAAATTTGTTTCTACTCTATTCCACACATGTATTACATTACAGCTCAGGGACCTCCTCCACATCCAGTTGAGCACTGCCTAATTATAGCTCAAGCTGGCCTTTTAAATAGGCATAGCATCTTTTCTAAATAATGTTCCTCTCCATCTTTTTCATGACAAAGGCAGACGTGCTACAGTTGTTTACAGCCACCTTGATAGAAGAACCGAGAGCAAAACATCTTTAGCAGCATTGCGCTCATTCTGATCATGTGAAAACCTTCTGCACTTGATGACAGAGGTTGAGAAGGAAAGAGTACACCAAAAGGAGATTTCCAAATAAGCCTCGTAGGCAGGGAAACATGAGGAGACTGATCCGTGAGCTCTTGGCGTAAAAGACTGAGGCTTAGCTGAGCCTGAAATGAAAGAGGGTTGTCTTAATTGTGAGTCTGAGCCTTTTCCTTGAAACTGCGGCTGAGTCAGTGGACTGGTTTAATTCCTTGCACTTGTTACAACAGATTAAAAAATTCTGACATGGTTGGGATCCCATTATCAGTGAAAAGTCAGGTTAAATCTCTAAGAACTTGGGTTTTTAATTGGGATAGACTTGCCAATTCTTGTGATTTACAGTGATTTTCCCAGTTTCTTTGAATTCCTCCTTGCAGCTTCAGCACCTGGAAGTATCTTAGCAAACAAGTATACTCCACTTCAACTGAAAAGCAAATGTGCGTCTACTGTAGTTAGAAGACCTTGGAAATAGGACTCCTGAGGTGCAAAACCATCAGGCAAATGACCTCCTGCCCCAGCAGGAGTGTTTCACCTTTCATGTGAACGTTCTGCTTTTAAGGTCCTAAATCAAAGGGCAGCAATAATATCACTGTTAAGTTCATAAGTAGCCATGGGCTATAACACAGCTTTTAATGTGGGAATAAAATTGTACTTGTATATAGCTGACACAAGATACAGTTGCAGCTTGGGTAGGTCCTGTCTATGTAACTGCATGTATTTTTCATTATATCAGCTAGGCTATTAGGGACCACCAATGGCAGTGTTTAGAAGATGGGCAAATCATACCAACTTTAACCTCTCAAACTAAATTGTCTGCTAAGTTAATTCGTTAGCAACACACTTGCTAATGGGTAATTCTTACACAGTATTAAGCATTATCACTAGATAGAGAAAACTCTTAGTCCCTAACAGCCATACTCTAAATTAGCTGTGAGTACACAGTACCATGGAGCTAATAGTTTGCACTGCTGACTGGGGTCTTGGTCATTCATAATCACCGAGGTCCAGGTCATTGGGCCTGAGAGCTCATCAGTAAGATAACTTAGAGCCCAAGTGGTCTTCGCTTTTCTCTGATTTTTCTTGTTTATGCCTAATGTTTTCATGCTACTGCCCCTCTCCAAAAAGGGGCAAAAGGTCTCCTCTGCTCCTGATACCACTTATCTTATTTTCTTTTGTCTTGCCATCAGTCCTTCTTGTCCCACTTACTCCTGGGCCCTTGCACTTCTTGTGTCCTCTCTCTGGCAACTTTTGTTACTTGGATGCCTCTGATGCTCAACTTCACCTGCCCTTGCCTCTTTGTTGATAACTTTGCTTACGTAGTTTTGAAAAACTGCGCCTGGCTATGCCATCACAGTGTTACCAAACACTTGCATGCTTTATTTAATTATACTATTTTAGCATTCAGGTTGAAGGGAAGTTGATATTGATGATATCCCAATTAGTGCACTGCTATAAGTGTCAAGTCTTTGCTCTGGCCACACTGTACTGATATGGATAACCACAACCGATACTTCATCTGCAAGAACATGCAATTCTGTAACTGAAGCATTAAAGAAGATGACACTGAAGTAGACATCACAGCAATCTAAAAAAACCCAGGATCCAAAGCACCAGATTAGCAAAAAGCTTAGCAGTGATTAAATCAATTAGAAATGATGATCAGACTTTTTTTTGGTAGAAAGTTCAACCTCCTGCCTCTGGCAAGGCCAGCCTGGCTGCAGGACTTTTGAGGCTCAGTGAGGGCTCCTGGGAGCCTTTTCTCTAATTGGCCTTTATGGAGCACTTTGCCCTCAGAGAGAGCCCTTTGATTGACTTCTGACATCCTCCTGGGGATTTCCAGTAGGTACCAATGCTACAACAGGCAAAGCAGTGGTTCAAATGGCAACAGCTTCCTTTACTGACCCAGTGCCAGAACGAAGCTCTCGGAGCAAAGAATGACATTGGTGACCTGTGGGAAAATGGTCAGTGATCCTAAAATTAAACCCGGCAAGCTAGCTGTGGTAATGGTCATTGGGATCAGAAGAGGGACTGAGACAGAACTGAGTCGCCACAGACACAAGGTGTCCCTCCAAATGATCCAAGCCATGCAGCGAGGAGTGCCTTCATGCTGCTGATACTTACTGCCATACAACTGGGAGTGCCTTTGTGCTGCCAATACTTACTTACCATCCTGTGTGGCTCCAGGGTCTGAACAGGGAGCATGTGTTGGCACCACATCTCACTCAGAGGTCTCCAGAGGTCCCACCTGGTCCCCTTGGTCCCATATATTGGTTTCTGCATATGTGTGCCACACCGCCAGGAGCAGGGTCCTCACTAAGTTGGTAGCACCCGTGGCTGCTGTGCAGCCATCCTTCTGGAGTGTAATTAGAAATGACTACAGCATTTCCCTGGGAAATCAAAGACCTGGATTCAGTTCCCTCAGCATAGGGAAGACCAGGCTTTCATCTCCCAACACTGCCCATGGGGGACATTTTTCACCCAGCACTGTAAAATGAGACATTCAAGGTTCATGGGATGACAGGAACTAGGGGGAGGTCAAGGCAGTAACCAAGTAATGAAGTGTCCTGAACATGGCTTAACATCTGACAGATCATAGGACCAAACTGCTGGGACACAGGGTCATGCTCCCTCTTTTTGGCTCTGGGGACCATGCTGCATGGTACCACTCCACTATACACAGAGCAAGAGTTACATTCTTGTCATTACCATTTCAAGCACTGCCTACACATGCAGCTTCTGACTAATGGAATGGAAAAAGCTTTTAAAATGTTAAAACTGGTTACACTTTAGCTGTATTTGCATTTTCCCGATATTTCTTGGACTATAGAGACACCCTCTATTGGTCAGTGGTAAAATCTCAAATGGCTAGAATAAGGCAAGATCCATCTTTTCATTAAGACGGTCACTATTTGAATATAACATGTCCACATGACAATTTGCCTGTGGCCTGATTCAGGAAAGCTCCTCAAGTGCATTCAAGTCTAAGTGAAAAGAGCTATTCTGAAACCAGCAGCTGACTCATGTACAACTAAACACGCACTTAAACATGTGATGGGATGCTGCAGCATGGCTCCTCACCTTGGAGTATCTCAGCACCCAGTGAGGCTGTGGATGCATGGAATGGCCACTCCCTAGAGTTGTACATTTACTTTATTATTAATTTTTTGCCACTAGGCAGAAAAGACGTCGGGCTCTAAAAGCCACTGACACTATTGAGCTTTCCTTCTCTTGTCCCAGCTCCTCCAACTTCAAACAGGTCCCAGCTCTCAGGAGACACTCAAGAGTAAGTGCCCTCCTGTGGGGCATTTAAATGCAATCGTCAGTGTCTGCTTGGCTGCAAGCACCCAGCAAGTTTCACATCCACATTCCCTCCACTGAATAATTAAGGAATATTTAAAATATCTTAAGACACTTTTGCTTCTGTGCGAAGAGATATTTTTTCAGCCCCACACCACTTGCAAGGTTATTTTTTTTTGTTTAGGCAGATTTCATCAGCTGTGTCCATTTTGGGGTTGCCTCTTGGCAGCCAGGCTTTCTTCACCTGAATGTAACAGGGGATTATTTAACTAGTTCCCTCAGTGAAGAGTCATCTAATCCTCCTAATCCTTCTTGACATGTTCTTTTGCTTTCCATGCCCAGAAGAGTAAGGGCACCAAACTTTAGCTGAAACATTATAGTGCAGGATCCTCACTGTAGAAATAATTCATCCAAACAAGTCCTTCTGGGATTAGATAATGCCCAGCCATTCCTTAATGAGATTTTGAAGCACGAGCTGACAGGTGTCCTGCGGCAGGGATGGATGCACATGCCAGGGATGGTTACAGGGGGAACTTCAGAGCCCCAGACCCCATGGCAATGGTGGCATGACACTGTCCCAGCCACGTTGTCAACAGCAGGCTCCGGCTGCGTGTTGTACCTCGGTTGTTTGAGACTGCGCAACAACGATCTGGGAAACCTGCCAGGCCTCCAGCCTATATTGGAACAGGTCTGGCGTGAATATATATAACTGCAAGCTGTAAAGAATACTTTAGATGCTACTCTAGCAAGGACTAATGATTGAAAAGCCAAACTCTCCCTGGTATTCTGTGTCTATGAAGATTAGCTTTCATCCCCCTATAAATTATCGGAATCTGTCCTTTACATCTCTGAAAACAAGGGCTTTGGATTGTCTACCCACAGCCTGTGAAAAGCTCTGAAGCTCTGGTAGAAGTCCCAAACCTACAATCATGAAAGACCCACAGTACCAGTAGGGAAATCAAAGTTGCCACCTAGTACAAAGGCAGGGAATTTGTGGATGATATGTTTCTTAAAAAAAAAAAAAAAAATTGAAATAGACTTGTTTTTTTTTAAAAAAAGCTTTATTAGATTATTATAGAGGATATTTACAGTACATAAAGTATATGCACAATACAAATATTTTGTAACATATAACTTTGCCAAGCAAGACCGATCCCTGCTGACCGTTTTAAGCAGAGAGGTTAGTGGTGAATCCTGCATGAAATTACAAGCTTCATATCTAGACCTCGTTCCCTCCTTTCTGTGAGCATCTTGCTCCATGGCTGTGGTATTTCTGTGCTCAGGGAGCAAGTTTGCATTGGAATAAAATGCTTATAACAGGCAGCTGAGGGCTATTTTTGTGTCCTCAGTGGTGTCCCATTATGAAAAGATTCCTTCTGGTTCTTCTCCATCTCCAAGAGCCACAGGAAAAGCTACTTGTCTATTTCTTTGGACTATGTCAGAAATGTGAATGTCTTGGGCTCATTCATACCCACACAGCTGCCCTTTTTCTATTTGTCTCCACATGAGAGTGAAGCAGATGGCCGGTGAAAGTTGGAGAACTTCAGCTGTGTTAAGGAAAAGCTGCCCTGGCCCTTCAGCACTCTCAGAAGTTACTTCTTGGGTTTTCTGGCCTCTGCAGACTGCACCAAAACTTTCCCAGCACTGCATAGAGCTGAACTGCATCAAGACTCTTCCTTCCTTGAAAGTGCTGGAGCCTTGTGCCCCTGCAAAGGGCTTGGACGGGCACCAGAGCTAGTGAGATGCACTTGGGAAACCCCATCTCTGTTCCTGAGGGGCTGCAGGTCAGACCCTCCCAGCCAGGGGTGGTTGGGACCAAGGCAGCCGTCTGCCTGACCAGCACCCCTCTGCCTATCACCTCCCTGTCTGTGGTGGCCCGCATCGGTCTCCAAAGAGGCTGAGTTAGACCCCTCTCTCCACTGGCTGCTGGGGGGTCTCAGAAAGATTGGCCTCACGAGGCTGAAGATGCGCTTTGGCTGTGTATCCCTAAGTCTTAATCATAGAGACAGGTGAGCAAAGAAACTATCGGGCTGGTTTTCTGTATATGTCTTTCTCATCTCGCCTCCCCTGGAATTATTGAGGAATAAAGAAGAGCCAATGCAACAGTTTCATTGTCCATGAACTATTTATAGCAAACAGCTTTCCAGTATGCCATTTATCAAATGGAAAAAATATAGCTTGGTCTTTAGCGATACTTGAAGCTTTGAAATCCAAAGAAAAGAACTTGATGTATATAAAGCAAACAAATAACAGGCTTTTGAATGGAAAAAAAATCCCCTTTTTTTTTTTTGTAGAAGTAATTGTTCCAAGCTTTCCTCTTTCTATCTCTTTGTAATAAAGCATCCAACCCCTTATTTCAAAGATTTTTTTGTCCGAATGAAATAAGTAGTCCTGAAAATATTTTCTATTTTTTTGCTACACCTTGGCCTGCAGGTCCATCCAATTTTTACAAGACTATAAGAGATTCAGGAGATGGACAGAATAATTATTGCTTGAACTAAAAAGCATGGAAGAGCCTCTCTGGCTTTCCTGGGGTTTAAATCAGGCCCTAGAGGGAGGTTATTTTTCCAGCTGTGCTGTTTCTCCCTGAGCACACTGCAGCTACAATTTGCAGTAAACATTTACTGCTCCTCTACTGAAATGTTCACATTTGCACATGGATATATTATGTAAAAACTAAAAAATGGTAGAGTACTTATGGATCAGCTGAATTTATGTAAATGTTCATCACCTCAGTGAACAGTTCTTATGAAAGGTAGTGAGAAATCAACCGTGAACAATTCCTCCCCAGTCCAACCAAGAGGGAGATGGGAGAAGAGACATTTTAAAATTTCACTCAAGGTGTCAGTGATTTTCTCCAGGTCTTTCTTAGCTCAAATTGTTTCTAGCAAAACTGTGTGGAAAAAATAAAAAGTCTTTACCAAAAGTTTGGAGAGAATATTCCTAACAGAAAATGGTGTGTACATAGCCCAGAGCAGCCAATTTAATACTCGTGACATTTTCTGGTAGCTGGGATTATGCAGAATGAGGAAATCTAGGAGGTACCATAGCCAGGTGAAAGCCATGCAAGAACATGGACCTGCCTCCTGTTACTGCCATCCTGCCACCAAGCTCGATTTAGGTTGTAATGTCCTAACTAGGCTGAATGGCTGGTGGGAATTGGCTTTCTGGTTCACAAAGTAGGGGTCATCACTCTGCTTGCATTAGCTTTCTGTGGCAGAAGCCAGGATATTCCTGTGGTGCAGTTTCTGGGTGTCTCCTAGCACAAATTTCCACCTGTGTAACACTGCTACCCTTTACAAACACTTGAAGTTAGGAGAGGAGCTATGAATGATTTGCCTCCTTGGATACGCATTGATTAGTGCATATGCATTGCAAGCAGGAAAATGCCGTAAGATCTCTGCAGTTTGCCAAACTGGGTTTTGACTTTTACATCACCGTGAAATTATAACATAGGCTTGGGTACTGGACAATTCCCCAGGGTCCTACTCACATGCTGCTTCCAAGGAACACTGCAACAACAATTCCAGAACACCTTCCTCTGTTGGGGTGATGCGATGCTCCTCTGCCTGTGCTCAGCCCAGTGGTGCTGTTTGCCTGTCGTGCACAGCAGCAGCGTTGGCTGCGAGGATGCTGGAGCCATGACGTGCTCCATCTCGTGCTGCTCTGGCGGCCCCAGCCACAAGTCTCTTCTCTGCCTGCCATGGGAAGTGGATGTTTATCATCAGTGTGGGAGGCTGGACAAATCCAGTCCACCTTGGGAAGAGGGAATGCTCTTGCAGTGTGCATGGATGTACAAATACCAGGAATATTCAAGCTCCTAGTGATTCCCCCAGCAAGGACAAGCCTCTGCCTGTCCTAGTCAAGTGGTGAGACCTGGTTGGGTTCAGACCCTATTTCCTCAGTCTGCACATGTGGCCGTTGCTAATCCTGTGTCTGAATGGTGCTTGGCACAAAGGGCTTTGACTATGTGCTGGTGTGCTTGCCTTCATAGCTGCTCTTTGCTGCAGGATTGTGACCTTACAGTTCTTGTAGTGCTTCATTAATCCCAGGAGGTGACATCCTATTAAACGTCCTTATCACATTCCAGAAATTTATTTCATAAATATTTCATGGACAGTAAGTGGAACAGCTGTTCCCTCACGGCACTGTTAATAGCACGGATCCTCTCTGCTGGGCGTCCCGTCCTCTGTCCTCTGCTGTGCCGCCGTGGCTGCCTGAACCCTGTCCCTCTCCTGCATCACCCAAGTGCAGAGCTGCTGTGGCACTCCCAGGCACAATTTAATGCTTTGCTTTATATCTCAGCCTGAAAGCACCCAAATAAAGGTCCAGTGAGGTCTACCAGGGGAGGAGACCTGCGGAGCTGGGCAGGGAACAGAAGTGAGGGCAGGTCAAGCTACGCCAAGGCTGACCAGCCTGGCACGGCGTTAGTCCTGCGCGACTGTGTCTATGCTACTGAATAAACCGGGCCAGGGCAGTGCTCTGCCCTGAGAGCAGGAGGCATGGCCCAGCTGCCATGCACATGGCTAAGCTCTCTTGCCTCTTAAAATGGGGCGATCACATCCAAACTGCCTCTGGGGAAGGGTCCTGGCATCGCACTACCCCGAGCCATGCACAGACAGTCTGATAGAGCATCCATGGGGCTCGGCCAAACGCTTGTCCTGGTGTGTTTTGTTTACTAGTACAGATGGGACCTCTGGGACAAGTGGGGAGCACAGAGGCAGGGGCCATCCTTATGACAGGAGGGAAATCTCCAGGGTTTTGAAGGGGAGCAGAGTCATCCAATCCTCCCTGTGTGATGGGAGGCTTTGTTGAAGACAGAAAGAGCAGCAGAGACACAGACCCGACAAATTTATGAGTCAGTGAATAGTCTCCCACTTTTTTTTTTTTAAAACTGGAGCTTAGCTAAAGTTTCAGCAAGTCAGCAAATGAAGATATGCACCTACCCATGTGGGGACATAAAGGTCAGGTGTGGCAAGCTGTTCTTTGTCGTAAAAATGATGCTAAAACTGAGCTGAAGTTGCCAATCTATGCTATGAGGGTTATAACTCCTGCCAAAGAAATTGGTGTAACAGCTGGGCTGTCACATCAGTCCAAAACACTTAGCTCATGACACAGTCAAAGATCTTGCCTCCTACAGGAGATATGTTTGGTTTTATGCCAAGACTGGTGGGACTGAGATTGAATAATGCAACTCGTCTTTTCCCTTGCTCGCTGTGTCATGTGCAACCTGCTAACCTAGGATGGGAATCTGATATTTCTAAATCAAACACAATATAAAGAGAATAGTAAATCTGACAAAAGTGCAGAACTGGTGGGCACTGAGTCTTGAAAAAGAACTTTTTGATTTCAGAAGGACAAATCTCCTTCCTCCAAGGGGACAGGACTTGGTGGGTACCAGGTACGCCATGGAGACACTCAGGGTGGGCACTGGGGGTGCTGCAGACAGATGGCTGCAATTTTCATCTCCGTTGTGCTCTCAGAAGGCTGGTCAGAAAACTCATCACCTCCTGCATGGCTTCTGTGATGTGTTTTGGACAAGACATGCAGTACTGAGATTCCAACCCAAATCCAAGGTTAGATTTGTAGGCGAGATCAGCAGTATTTCTTACTCAGATTACAGTCATTTTACAGGCATGGGTCTGCTAAAGTGCCAAAGGTGTTTATGAAATTCATAGCTTGAACAATTAAGATAACCTGGATCCAGGCTGAGTGTTTATGGACTGAAGAACAGAGGAGTGTTGTGAGGGAAGGAAATCAGCACAAAGAATAACCCTGAAAGAGTCGCTGCAGACTGAACCTGGGATGGGCTTTTTGTGCTCTCACCTACTACGCTTTTAAATTTGTAATAGTCTGAATTTCTGCTGACGAAGGGAATTTGAGATTAGTTGGTAAAAAACAGTTATTTATACAATCATGGTTTTATTTGCATTTTTCTGCCCTAAATCACATACATTTTCCTGACATTTCCAAACTGGCTCTGATTTGCCTGGATAGAAGTGCTAGCTCTGGCCAGACATAACAGTAAATCCCATTTTAGGTACCACTGCTGACCAAGTGAAAACTGATGGGGGGGTCAATCCTGTTCAAAAATATTTGTGGCTGGATGCAGAAAGCTCCGTTCCCTGCATCTGTTTCCAGACATATTCACCCCTCTTCTCACTGGACATGGCTGCTGAGTGCTACTAACTTCTTTATAAGTACTTTGGGTCCAACACCATTTTCTAAGACACTGTGACTTGTCTGTCACCAGGTCCCTGAATTTGAATATGCCTCTCCTTGGCCACTTTTCCTTGCAACCAGGTTTAATTTACTCTCTTTCTCAGGGCACTGCCAGGGCAAGACCTTCTTTTTCTTCCAGGTCAAATGCCTTGGGAGAGAGCAGGCAGGCAAGGGCATGCACAGTCATGTCTCTGGGGGTAAACAAGCAAGCTCCTTGGCTCAGAGTATCCCTCACATCCTACCCCCCTTCTATACACACACGCACACACACACACTCACGTACACACACACGCACTCTTCTCCATTGCTCCTTGGCTGACATTTCCCCTTCTCTCAGGATGGTCATACCTAAGCCACGCGCTGGCAAACCTCAGAAAATAATTGGCGCAGAACGAATCATTTCTCAAGACAAGGAGGACTGCACATGGAAAGCAACATGAGCTTAGCAAGGTTTGCGTGCCCTCATTGCCCAGGTAATCATCAACAACATCAGCCTCTGCCAGTGTGCTGGGGTGGAAAAATTGAACTTTAGCTCAAGATAATAGAACAACGTCCCTCTAATGTTTCCTGGGATAATGAGTTTCTTGTCTGACCTGGCACAGATTGACACTTCTCTCCAAGAGCATAGCAAGCCCCACATGAGCTCTGCAGAGGATCAGAGTGTGGTTCCCTGACTGTTCCTGCTGGATTAACAGATACTTTTGTTAGCCAGGTTTGACACAGGTCAATGTCATGTCATCCAGCCTGAGCAGTCTATTAGGTGTCAGGTGGTTGTTAGGTCCTACGAGCGAAGTACTGATTTTGTTAATATTATCAAGCCAAGCCAAAGCGTGTACTGACCTGCAACCCTGACCCTTTCTTGCAGGGAAGAGTTATAATAAGTAGGAATTCATGCTTGCTGCTAGTTTAGCCAGATCTCTTATCTGGAGAGTGTGTCCTATGATCCACACAGATCTGGAAGATGGCAGATAACACCTCTTCCAGTCAAGAAGAACTGGAAGAGACTTCATAGAGGGGCAGATGCCAGAGGTGCATTCAGCCAGTGCTTTCAACACAGCACTTTCAAGCTCCATCCCTCCCAGAAACTATAGGGGAGTGCCTTTCCTGCCAATCAAGGTCACCATTTAGGTGTTCACTGCCAGATGTCCAAGCTCAGCCAACTGTAGAGTCAGATAACAGGAACAGATAATGGCCAGCTCCAAAGACCGGTGCTTCCATCTGCCCATCTTCAGTGGCTCTCTCTTCTCCTGTGGGCTCATCACAGAGTTTCACCCTCTCACAGTCTGAAATTACCACCCCACTGGTGATCTGTTCACATAGGCAACCTGACCTGCCACCAGTCACAGCTCTCCTTACACAGTTGGACAGAGTTGTGCACACAACACAACACAACAGCCCTCCTTCCTCCTTTCACTTGTCTTGGTCAGCATGTGATAAAAACTATCTATGTGGCAAATTTTAGCCATAGTATCTGCTCTGCCGTGAGAAGCATGATGCTCAGTGAGGGTAACATGCATACACCGGGATCTGATGGGAGTGGACTACTCACAGCACTCTGCCAAGCACAGATCCTGCTTCTACGGAGCATAGTCTGGGCTGCATCCGAACAAGTGTGACCAGCAGGTCAGGGGAGGTGATCCTCCCCCTGTATTCTACTCTCATGAGATCCCNGTGGAGGGTGTCCCTGCCCATGGCAGGGGAGTTGGAACTAGATGATCTTTAAGGTCCCTTCCAACCCAAACCATTCTATCATTCTATCATTCTATGATTCTATGAAGTCATGTTGGCAGCTGGTTTGGTAGCATCTAGATTTGGTATCGGTGGTTGCCTAGTCAAGCCCTGGGAGGATAAAGCAAGTAGTTTCCTGTTTCAGAGAAGGGAATGAATCATAATGTGTTAATAGTGAGCATGATCCTCCCAAGGAAAGATATGATAACTGAGCAGGCAATGGATGTCCTTGGGTTTTTTCCCTTAGCCATATGACACTCAAGTCTGTAGGCATAAATGTAGGTGTCTGTGTGCTGCTCACTTGCTGCTGTCTGCAGTTGTATACCCTCAGGTAATAAAGACTCCATCTGCTCATGTCAAGACGTGTTAATTGATTTTGTAGAAAGCAAAAAATGGTTTTAACTGTTCATCAGTGATGCACAAAGTGTGATTACTAAGATGAGAAGAGGGTAAGGTATATTTATCACAAATAAGGAAGCTTAACCTTAGTGTTATAGCTATGTAGTGTTAAAAGACTGCTCCCAATACGTTCCTGGCCAGTAGTCCTGTTAAAAGTTGATCAGTCTCAGCAGTTGGCTTACAAAGAGCCCAGACAAGCATATGTCTAGAAAAACAAATTGTGAGAGCAACCTCCAAAAGGCTAATTGTAACAGATGTGGATTGTGACCAAGCAAGAGTCTGGGGGAGCCCAGACTGGGGGTGCTGATTCAGGCTGTTCCACAATTTGGCTCTTCAAAACCCTTTTTTCTGGGTTAGATCCTGACAGTCCCTAAAGCTCAGCTGTGTTTGGTATCCCGGAGCAAGCATCTGGGTCCTGGAGAAGGAGGGGATTGCTGGATTGTTGAGTGTCTGTGTCTGACTTCTCATTTATTCCATAATAGTACAGTGCACTGAGAAAGAATAACAGTTTCTTTTCAGCAGTTAGATACAAAACTCCAGGCTGCATTGTCTTGAGCCAAGGTTCATTTCAGATTCCATTCCACTCATCCAGGGTCAATACCTGATGTGATTAGAGAGTCATTAGCGACCCCCTGACTCTGGCTGTGTATAAACACTTCAAAGATGAAAGGTGAATCAGCGCTGAGTGGGGATCTGCTCCTGCCTTCCCTTCCCATCATGTCACTCCAGCCCTTATTAGCTCTGATTGTCCTAATGAACACAAGGCAGTGGCAGCATGTGCTTAGGGCCGAGTCTATCCCTGGTTAAAACCTGTAGCAAGATTCCTCTTGAATTCAATGAGAGAAGAATGAGATCCTTCATGGGCTAACTAGCACCACGCAAGCCTGAGTGGGAAGGAAAGTTGATTAGAACATGGCTACTTAAGTTAAGATCATGTTTGCTGTTGTAGTTCATACTTCTCTCAGAAATCAGTGACTTATTTGGGTTGCTACAGTTACTTGGTAGTTACACAAACCTAGCTCAGCCTATCGCTGGAATGCTGGATGTGGGTAATCTGAAAAACAAATACTACAAATGCTGCGTTAATCATGCCGGAGCTCCTCTGACTGCCTCAAACCCATAAAAACAAATTTGTGCTGAGGGGTATCTCTCACTGGTTTTGGTTCACAGAATAAAATCTTTGTTGATGACATGGACAGTGGGATCAAGTGCACCCTCAGCAAGTTTGCTGATGACACCAAGCTGTGTGGTGAGGTTGACATGCTGAAGGGAAGGGATGTCATCCAGAGGGACCTTGACAGGCTTGAGAGATGGGCCCATGCAAATTTCATTAAGTTCAACAAGGCCAAGTGCAAGGTCCTGCAGGTGGGTCAGCACAATCCCAAGCACAACTACAGGCTGGGTGGAGAATGGATTGAAAGCAGCCCTGAGGAGAAGGACTTGGGGGCACTGAGTGATGAGAAGCTCACCATGAGCCAGCAGTATGTGCTTGCAGCCCAGAAAGCCAACCATGTCCTGGGCTGCATCAAAACCAGCGTGGCCAGCAGGTCAAGTGAGGTGATTCTGCCCCTCTACTCTGCTCTTGTGAGATCCCACTGTGAGAGGCTGGGCTGTAAGAACATTTGTCTCAAAGATCCTTTGCTCAAGCAGTAAACCCCTCTGGCTACTGAGGGCAATAATGGCTACTGAGGGCGATAAGGACGATTGCTGGGTCATAGAGGCTTTCAACCTGTGAAAAACGCCCTGTGGGGTCATGCGCCGCTGAGTCAGGTGACAGTCATGTGAAGAACGGGGCTGGAACTGCAAGAAGTGTGTGCGCATGTGCAGGAACATGGAGCCGTGTCGCATGTGCTGTCATGAAAACTGCCACCGATATAGAAGGGCACTGCCAAGATGAGGGCATGCGCATGCCTTCGCTTACCATCACAGAATGAGAGATTTGGACCCCTGTGAGATGCTGTGAACTTGTGGCGGTGACTATTCTTGCGATTCTATCCCGGAGTCTTGCTTGGTTTTCTGCCTTTCTTTTCTGCTCTATCCTATCGCTCTTATAATTTACCTTTACTTTTTTCATAATAAAAACTGTTTCTGGTATATGGCATTTGACCTTGTTTGTGTCTTAATCTCACTCTCGGGATTGTATCAAAACCTCCCCAACATTGGATTGGGACACCCACCTGGAGTACTGCATCCAGCTCTGGGGGCCACAGTACAAGAAAGACATGGAACTGTTGGAGAGAGTCCAGAGGGGGCCATGAAGATGATCAGAGGGCTGGAGCACCTCTCCTATGAAGACAGGTTGAGAGAGTTGGGGTTGTTCAGCCTGGAGAAGAGAAGGTGCCAGGGAGACTTTAAAGCAGCCTTCCAGTACTTGAAGGGGCCTAAAGGAAAGCTGGAGAGGGGCTGTTTACAAGGGCTTGTAGTGATAGGGCGAGGGGTAATGGCTTTAAGATGAAAGAGGTCAGATTTAGATTAGATGTTAGGAAGAAATTCTTCACTGTGAGGGTGGTGAGACACTGGAACAGGTTGCCCAGGGAAGCTGTGGATGCCCCCTCCCTGGAAATGTTCAAGGCCAGGTTGGATGGGGCTTTGAGCAGCCTGGTCTAGTGGAGGGTGTCCCTGCCCATGGCAGGGGAGTTGGAACTAGATGATCTTTGAGGTCCCTTCCAACCCAAACCATTCCATGATTCTATGATAGTATCTGTCCTAGGAGAAATAAAGCTGTTTTCTTGAAATGCAGCACCTACTCCATGGTAGTTGTGGTTTTTGTTCTGTGGTAAATGTGGAGCATCTTCTCCCACAGAGAAGGAGGGATCACATATTGCACCTGGGGTAAGGACATCCATGCAAGCGAGTAGCTACGTGGCTTGCATGTTGTGGCAGAGCTGAGCTGTGAGTTTTCAGAAAGAGATTTATTGGCCCATAGTCCTGTAAAATCACACACAAACACTGTATGTTGAAAGTACCAGGGTGTGTTGGCACAACAGCTGGTGGCTACCTAGTAACTAAAGGCAAACCTTCCTCGCAGGGAATATTTACAGACTGCCTTATAAATGACTCTGGAGATTTAAGAACTCACACGACAGCTGTATAAGTTAGAGCTGAAAGCTTCTCACATAACGGTAGTGCTGATATGGTTGTTCACAGAGTTAAAAATTGTATTTCTACATGGTGCCAGGACATAGTTTATTAAAGACTCAGTTCTTTTCATGTAAGAGAACTAAGCCAGGCTGTGGGCACACAGACACCTCACTCTGGGGTAGAGTAAGAGGAGAACCTGCCTGATATCAGTGGCAGCTCATGACCAAACTCCTACTCAGAAATAACTTTACAGTAACTCACCCTGGTTCTGCAGAGATAAGCACTCTGTCTTTGCTTATACAACCAGTTACCAGGCTGCAACCAACAGGCTGTAAGTTCACAGCCTTCCATTTCTGCTCCAGCATGGCTGGACCCTTTGCAGGAGACTTTCGGCATGTCGCTAGCTATGAGGAAATCAATCAGTCTTGATGTAAGAGGGCTGAACATCAAGGCCTGAAAGCTGCACTTCTCTGCCTACGCCTCTGACCCTGCTGCACCAAAGTCTTTCCTCTGCCACCTGTAGAAATTTCCTCCACCACTCGGAAATGAGTTCAAAGAAGAAGATTGATTGTGTTTCTGATTTGAATGTGTTCTTCTGCCACTAGAGCTTCTAGCATCAATCCCTCTCATGTATTTCTCTAATAGTTTGCAGATTGTTTTTTCTTTGAACAAATGCTGACTAGTTTTTTTTCTCTATTCCCTTAACATCTTGTATCTGTGGGCAGAAGTCTGCTGGTTCAAGCACAAACCCCAGAAACAGCATCCATTGCAGTAAGAAACTTTTACTGATGTGGCAAAAGTCATGACTGCTCTGCTCCTGAAGATGTTGCTGGTGCAGGGGCCTGTAGTCACAGGGATTTATCATGTACCTGCCTGATCTGTCTACCCAAACTGCAGCTCCATCCAGCGGCACATTTTGAGCTCTAAAGGTGTGGGAGAGTGTGGCCACAGTAATCTGCGTCTCTCTAACCTTGACTCTGATTGCTGAAATTAGCTTTACAGATGGTTAGGCTCAAAAGCCTCTCCACAGCTTCCACCAATACTGGCTGGACAAGGGAGTGCAGTGAGAGCATATCCTAGTGCATAATCCTGAATCCCCTACTAGCTTTTAATTATCTTCCAGGAGAAACTAATTAACTGCAAGGTCTGGTGTTTAGCATCACCAGGATAAGTTGTCTTTTCATGTTTTTCTTTAAAGCCCAGTGAAAGATGAAGGCTGTGTCCCAGAATTCAGCTCCATTCAGAACAAGTGGGAGCATGTACAATCTGAGATGTAAAATATATACATTTTGGCTAACTTTCTACGGTATTTCTGCATTATTTCACCTCTGATATTTAATCTCCTAAATGCTATTCACTCTCTTGATTGTCCCTGGGGTGAATGCGTCACTGCTGTTGCAGGTGAATTGATGTTTTCTTCACTCTTGACCTGACATTTAAAGTAGTTTGAAGACAGTCAACTATAAAAGACTGAAATTGAGGTCTGCCTCTCTTTTATCCTTCTTGTCTCACCTCTCACTTGTGGTGCCTTAAAAGTAATTTTAAGTTGTCTTCTTTCCCCATTGTGCTCAGGGCTGCCCACAATCTTTTTTGAGTCAGAAATGCTTAATTGGTCTAACTGCATCACCACGTGGGTTTGTAGTTTGGATGATAGTATTGAAGCTTTTGTCCAGTTGAGAATGTTGCATGGAAATGACACTCTAGGCTTATTGTGAAAAGAAGTCTAAAATTAATAAAACTAAAAATTAAAACAGTAAAATAAGACTAATTAAAATATGATAACAAGTCTAACAATAAATGAACTGACAGAGAACATGAGTCTATGATCTGGCAACAATTATAAATGTTCATATGACTTGTGACACATACTTTGGTTATAGTAATCTTTTCTGAAACAATTTTCCTTGTTATCCTGGACTTGTCTGGTCATATTAATCTTGCATAACTGTGGAGATATGCGGTGGGTTGACCTTGTGGGACACCAGGTGCCCACCAAAGCCACTCTATCCCTCCCCTCCTCAGCAGAACGGAGCGGGAGAAAATAAGATGGAAAAAACTCATGGGTCAAGATAAAGGCAGTTTAATAAAGCAAAAGCAAAGGTTGCATATTGAAGCAAAGCAAAAATAAAAGATTATTCTCTACTTCCCATCAGCACAAGATGTCTGGCCACTTCCCAGGAAGCAGGGCTTCAGTATGCATAGCAGTTGCTCCAGAAGACAAACATCATAATAATGAATGCCCCCTGCTTCCTCCTCCTTTCTCTCAGCTTCTATTGCTGAGCAAACTCATATGGTATGGACTATCCCTTCAGTCTGTTGGGGCCAACTGTCCTGGCTGTGTCCCCTCCCAAGATCTTGCCCACCACCAGCCTACTGCTGAAGGGGAATGTTGGAGAGACAGCCTTGGTGTGTGCCAGCACTGCTCAGCAGTAGCCAAAACACCGGTGTGTCATCCACACCTTGCTCGCTACCAATGCACAGCCCAGCACTGTGAGGGCTGCTGTGGGGAAAATTAACTCCATCTCAGCCAGACCTAATACAAGATAAAAAAGCCACATACCTTCCAGAGAACTGTAAATGTCTATTTTCTGTCAAATAAATTGCCAATTGGAGGACTTTTTCTCCCCACTGACTGTAGTATGATGCATGAAGTTAAAAGAGATTAATCCCACCCATCAGACATTGAAAAATAGTGATGATTCCTTGCCCGCCACCCATTCCTTATTGTGTTCCCTTTTAGGACTGGTCTTGCTTACAAGTCAGTGTGAAACAAAGCTAAACATGAATGAAAGATTGTAAGAGAGAGTGCTGTGATCATTAACATTTGGAAGTCTCATTCATCAATATTTTCAGTGATTTCTAGAAGGATGAGACTGGTGAGCAGCAAACATCAACAATATGGGGCAAGATGTTCTACTTTTTCTCTCCATGCTCAAAATATAAGCCCTCAAGATCCTCACTGTGCTGACATCCATCCTGGAGACACTATCCATAGGTTCCTTTGTACATCTTCAGCTTTTTGTGGAGTGGTTGTATCTGTTCAGAAGTCTCGTAAATCACCAGATTTAAGATCTGTTGAGCAGTCTTAAATGATGTTTATCTTCAGTTCCCATAGTGAGACATGACAGTTATGTGTGGAATATATACTGTGATTACAACTGCATATGTTTCTGCAAACTTGGGTGCATACAGGTAAAACATCGGTGCTTTGACTGGGTCTTCTAAGAAGGTGCTTGTGATTATACTAGAGAGTAGGTGCCAATTGAAAAATGAACCAGTTATTAGCAGATTTTAAAATATATATACTGCACTTAATAAGAAAGGTAATGATGAGAGAAAAAATGAACATAATCTGCTCTAATTATGTAAAAATGGCTTTGAAAGATTATGTGCTACTTGATTAGCAGGCTGGGAAGAACTTGAGATAGTCACAGCAACTTTAAATATAGACCAGAGCCTTAAGTTTGAGTATGCAAGGCATGAAGAGGGAGCTTTGGCACAGGCCACGTGAAAGCTGAGAACATCCAGATCTGTCAGAAAAAGAAGAAAAAAATAAAAGTGCCAACGAGAATAATTTTCAGCACGGTATCTAAACCTTTGGGTTAGCATTTAAAGTAAAACTATTTAGTTCATTCTCCTCTTTCTCTTCTTTCTACTTTCCTAATCAGTATTAAGTTACTTGGTTAAATAAACCATCCTTTTAAAGATATAGCCTGTAAGGCCTTTGGGGTCTTTGTTCATAAACAGCAGGAGTATGGTTTGTCACAGCGAGTCAGAAGTTTCAGCCTCTGGCAATTGCTGACTCTGTGGTATATAGAAGTCAGATGTTCAGACACTGGTTGGATTTACAGTTAACGTCCAGGCACATTCCACAGCTCAGGCATGTTTATTGGACCCCCTGTTCAGTGCTAAGTCTTCTTTTTATTTTTTCCCCACAAGTCTTTCTGTGTGTGTGTGTATGTGTATATGCAAAAATACGTAGGAACATTCTGTCAGATGACATCAAAAGTAAATGTAACATAATTTGGCTCTTCTAAAGTTACGAGGGACTAGCTCTGTCAATCAAAAAGTGTTTCTAAGCTAGTTGGTCTCAGTTCTAGCAAATGAGCTGCCTTCAAATTGCTGATAGTTGAGGAAAGTTACTTTCTCTGCTATATGAAATATTTGAATTTGCTATTTCATTTTTGTAATGCTGAAAGTATGTAGGATGTTGTGTAGAGAAGCTCAACTATGAACAAGTTGCCTGGTCTAGAGCTCTTCACCGAAGGAGCCATCACAGCTGCAGAATAGACCCTTGTGTTGAAGGGACACCCTGACAGTAGGAGCAAGAGGGAGCCCTAAACCCGACCCTGTTTGTAGTCCCAATCTAGCAATCCCAAAAGGCTGAATCCCAGAAATTTGAGGACATCCAGGCAAGGATCATGTTACATTTGCTGTGTTTCTTTATGCTTTCCCCAGATTTCCCTACCACTCAGTATGTTGGGTTAGATGAACCTTTGTTCTGGTCCACTAATGAATTCTTGTGATGCTATATGCTCTTCCGTGGTCTCCTGTAAGATCCTCAGCACAAAAAACGAGGGAAGCATCTGTGCCTGCAGAGAGGAGTTAGGGCATTTATTGTGCATGCTGATTAATGACATTTATAGCACTGTTTATTTATTTTGAAGAAGGGAAGTTTTCTAGCTGCCATGGATGAAGTCCAAGAAGAAGGAGGTGAGCTGGAACAGAGCAGGAAGGGGGCCCCTATCAGTGTGGAGGTGCAGACACAGACCTGGGGATCAGAGCTGAGGGGTTCCAGTTAAAGAAAGACACTTTTCGAGTTTTCTGTTGGCAGAGAGTAAAATAAACCCCAAGATCTCCGAGATGCATAGCCCAAAGGGAATATTTGGGCACTGATGTGCAACATTTCATAATTAGGATCAATGGCACCCGATTTTTTCACCCTTTTCCTGGTGGATATTTATGTGATTCAAGGTGAAGTGGATTAGCCATTGCATGAAAAATTCAGATATTTCTGCTTCAGAACATGCCGAGGAAGGGAATAGCCTTGGGCAGGTTCATGGCAGACACACCCCCCCGCTTCCCTTGGGCTGAGGGGGAGCACTTTGAATCTGGATTTTCTAAATTCCCTGTAAGTGTGGGACAGGTTTGCCCCAGCTTTCCTTGGGAGGACGAGCTTTGGGGACACAACTCAGCAGAGCACGCATTGCAGTAGGACCCTACAAACCTACTTAGGCATCTGACTCCTGAATGAGGCATGGGTTAAGCCTTTGCTATTTCATATGTATTTTTTAGCACAGGACTCCCACGCGGCATGTTGGCTTTTGTGAATGTGCTGCCTGGGTGTCTAGAAAGGCAGCGACAGAGCACTGAAGCCAATGAAAGGGAAGATTTCTACAGTTCTGGTCCCCCTCCTACCTCCAGTGATTGCGTGGGAAAACTATTTAGGGAGATCATCCAGCAAAACACAAGCAACCCTCCCCTCCACCCCCGTGGTTACCCACAGCTATTTGTTTTGTTGTGTTTTTCATCGGGTTGGTTTCCAGCCAGCCGGTCTCTCTCACCAGGGGCATTGCACGGTGACCTCCCTCACCAGGGGCCATTGCACCGTGACGTGAGTGCCGGCACTGGTGCAAAGGGAGAAGCTGGGAGCTGATGGAGGGGGAGTGTCACAGCAAGCTCAGATACTCTGAGCTACAGTACCTCCCAGCATGCCCGAATACAAGTATACAAAAGGCATCAGAATCAGTAAATAAGCTGCACGCTATATATCATGGGGTGCTTGGCAGTAAGAATAAGGCCAGTGTTGTGGATAACCTTACACACTTAAACCTGATCGGGATTCTGATGCTCATCTGGCAGCACCGTGTCGCAGAAGTGACCCCTCTGACTTCGGTGGAAATACTCATTCATCTGAAGCAACGGCTCCGAGCGGGGGAACCCACGGCAGCACAAGGCTGGCAGAGTCTGCTCCCGGTTCAGTCCCGCCTGTGCTGCTGAGACTCTTTTTCAGCTGTATCGATTTAAAGGAAACAAATACCCATTTCTTTTTGTTCATGTATATAGCACATTCTAGCAGTGCCTTGGGCAAAGGGAAAATGATGTGGGGATTACAGCTATCTAGGCCACAGAGCAGCGTGTTTTCTGGGAAGGAAGGCTGCAGGGAGGCAGAAATACTTCTCTGTGTGCTCAGGCAGATGGAGCATTAACATCAGCACTGAAAATCAGTGAGGGAAGAACATGCAGGTGAGTCAGTGGCTCTTTAAAGAAATGGATTGTGCTTTTCAGACCTCCTAGTTCCAAACTCTTCTACCCAGCAAATGATCCCAGATTTCAGTAGTCTGTATTTAAATGCAAAGAATATGTTGCTGCTATTCACTTTGTTTTAAATGCATATGAACACAAGCAGCTGTGGGGACTACAGGTATGTAGGGGACTATAGGTATGTAGGACAGCAATAGGTGTACTGTATTTAAGAAGGTAACTGTGCGGTCAGGGCTCCATACACTGGAAATGATCTTCAGAGATCCTGAAATCTGCACACAGACTTCTGCACAAGTGGCTCTTTCATTCCTCTTCTTTTCCCCACGTTAGGGGTGAAGATGCCAACGGGCCAAAAGAAATTCTTTGTCAAATCCCATTGAGTCCCGAGGGCTGCACACAGCCCTGCTCTTAGCACAGCACCATGCCAGAAGAACTACAAGAAGGACATCAGCCTGCAGAGCCCACTGCACAAACAGCCTTAACCCAACCCTGCAGCCCAGCTCAGCCCTTTTAAAATATTTTGGGGGTGATGTCAGCACCTGGGTTGCCAATGCACTTGTTGCTCTCCTCCCTCAGCCTACTTCAGTTCCCACACAGGGACGGGGCATCCAGACCGAGTGGGAGATAGGCAGAAGCTTGGAGGGAAATAATATCTGCAGCGACCCCAAGCCCAGAGGCAGAACCACTGGGTTCCATTTATCTTCTCAAGGTAAAAAACTTGGCTTACTCATTAGGTCAGATTTTCTCTTGTCCAAGGACATAGGAGGCTGGCAAAACAACTTGGGAATGTAGGAATTTGTTAACTGCATGCACTGGGCTTTTAATATTTAATCTGCAAACTAAAGCAGTTTCTATTTAAACTCTCTGTCTTCATGTTGGTATGGTCCCAAAGCTTCTCTTGTTTGCACCATAGATATTACAGCCTAATCTGGCTTCTCTGCTAAGATTTTTGGTTGTGTGGCTGAAATTCTTTGTCTTGAGTTTATGTCTCATTTATTTAAAGGTTTTTAATTTTATTTATATGGCATACAGATGGGATTAGTGCATGATATTCATGATAAATTATTCTCATTTCTCTGCATGAACTCCAAGAATATGTAAAATTCAAAACTTGCTGTGATAAAGTAAATAAAAAAACCCCAAACAGAAAAGTTTTCAAATACAACTTGAATGGGATTTCTGAAGTAAGAGATCTGTAGCGGCTTGAAAGTGCAGGAAAATCAGAAGGTGCTTGAGAAAATGCTATTTCATCCATAGGATTAGCTCACACAATTTATAAAGTTCTTCAGAAATGAAAGTGTCTAACCTAAGGTTCTCCTTGTACTTTTAGTGATAACATAAATAATTCAGTTTTATTAGTCTTTCTTTATAAGGTAATAGTGTGGACCTAGTTTCTTAAAAAAAATTAAGCTATGCAAGTATAAGAATGTAAAGAAATCTAACAGTATATTTACATTGTATATCTATTAAAAGTACTAAAAGGGGCTTGGGCATTATTTATTTGAAAATGCATGTACAAAGCAGCGCTGATTTCCAAGGACTGCTCACCCCTGCACGGTGTATTTTGGGGTGACACTGAGAACGCTCCTTGTCAAATGCTGGAAATCAAAGAAGGTGATAAGCTGCCAGAGATAGCTTTTACTTTTTACGGGCCCCAGTGCTTGTTAACTTCTAGCCACTGAAACAACATTTATTTTCACCCATAGAAATAGCTCTACTGAACCTGCCACCTTCATGCATCTGTTCTTCACATATTTTTCTTTTTCCTTATAAGAGCCCGTGACCTGAAGGTTGAGCTCAAGGCCGCTCCCAGGCAAGTCACTGAAGTTTTCCCCTTGCTCTACCCGTTGGCCTCTGCTCTCCCCCGATTACTCCCGAGAAATGGAGCGCTCCACACAAGAACTTTTCCTCAACTTCATGATTGTCCTGATTACTGTATTGCTCATGTGGCTGCTTGTGAAGTCTTACCAGGACTAAAAGACAATCAGAAACTCTGGGAGGTGATTTAAGCGTGTGTCTCCGCAGACATAAGTAGCACCCACAGCACACCGCTGTGATTAGCTTTCAGTCCACTGAGGATGTCGTGAATTTTTTTTTTACTCTCTCGTATCTGTTGCCCGTGCTAATGTCTGTCATGGGTCTATGATGGTGTAATTATTTTATTCTGCACTGATCCAGCTTTAAAATGTAAAATGCAAGATCCTTAGGAACTGTTCTATGTGACTGTCTCCTCTGGTAGTTACTGTCAATGCTGTAGCCCCTGCCCACCATGCCGGCTTGTTTGGCATTGGTGTTAGGTTCTCCGGGGTTTAAATCTGCAGTGTGCAATGTAACCGTCTGAATTAACCAGCGTAAAAGGCACAAACTCGCTTAGCAGAAAGGAATGTGAAACCTCTATTTTCACTGGCTTGTTTCACTTGAATAAAGAACATGTAAACCCATATTTTGTAGCATTCCTTATCCCTCTCTCAGCCTGACTGCTCTTCACTGAAAGACCTTCTGATAACCACGGTACAGCACACCACGTGAATGTGGCGGTTTGCTTGTTCCTCCTACCTGCATTTTTATTTGTGTTTCAAAAAAAAATTGCTGTAGAGTGGAAATCCTGCAGCTGAACAGATGTGTAGTCACCTGAACGAGCTGTTCAGGTTCGGGACTTTTCTGTCCAGAGTGACTTACACTGTTGATACCTGTGGATATGAGCTTCAAAGAGAACCTCTGTCCCACAGGGAGATGGTCAATAATTGCATTTTCCAAAGCTGGATTTCAGGCAGGGATTCCCAGGATCCTATTTTTGGCCAAGCTATGCCTGGAGCAGTGCCTGGAGGGACGAGCCCAGGTCAGTTACAGGCGTAGGCGCCCGCTGGCGCCGTGGCCCTGCTGTGAGCCTTGCCCGGGGCGGCAGTCCCTCGGGGTCCACTGCGGCATGCCAGGCACCACGGCATGGCCATGGCCAGCCTCGGCAGGATGAGGCGCGAGGGTGTCTGGGTTGCTGTGATGGTGTCTTCTCCTGCTAAAAAATCTTGAGCCAGCTTGAAGAGCCCACAGTCCCTGGATTTGTGAAATCAGTAATTAAACTCTTCCTAGGTATTCCCCATCTGTTATTTTAATGGCTTCAGAGAATCAGTATCTTCTAAAAAAATACAGCTTTCTGTAGGAAGGCAGTTAGCTGGGTGCCACACTGCTGAGCAGGTCCCCTTCCCCTCCAGGAGCCTGCAAGGAGCGGGCAACATCGTGGGGCTGTGCTGTGGTACCCAAGGCAGGTCTCTGGTGTGGCTACGTGGAGCGGAGCTGGCCATGACAGCTGGGACTTGGGCCTGGGCTTTAAGGAAAGACAGCAAACATGGTAGCACAGCTTATTGAGTGTGTGTGTTGCTTAAAGATTGCTAGTAAATGACCCGTTGCCTGGTGTCACTTGTGCTGCCTTTCCCAGTTTGCAGCCACCCCCACTGCAGCTGGTGCCACTCATCCTCCCAGTGAAGAAATCCCCACTCCTGTGCAAAGATAAAAATTGCCTCTTGTTTACTCCTGGCTCCAACTGAGCAAACCTCCTTCCAGCAATTCCCGGGATGGCAAATTTTCTGCAAGAAAACTGAGGCATTGCAATGAACTTTTGCCAATGGTGGATGCAGCCTTTCTCTGCAGCCCACCTTGCATCGGATGCTGCTGTATTTTCACTAATTTACATGGTCAGTTTGTGTTCATAAGCTTGGCTGAGACATGCAGCGGTGGCTGGAGAAGGACATGGAAAAAGCTATTTTTAAATACAGTGAATACTTGATAATTCAGTATGAAAGATTCTCGTCTTTCACTGGCTGTGATTCCCTACCCCAGCTGAACACAGTGTCTTCATCCAGCACTATAAGACCTTCTCTGTGGCTTAAAAATAGATTTTCAGAGTCTCCCGTGCATCACGGCTTTCACAGGGGACCTGTGCGTCAGTCCCACCTGGTAGGGCTGAGGCTTTTCTGCCAGTCCCAGAGCACGTGGCCACTGCCCAGGGAGAGCAATGTCATGAGCAAATGGAGGTGTTTGGGCTCATCTTAGGCTAGCAATGGAAAAAATAGACATTTAGGCTTCATTGTCTGAAGCGGAACTGGTTCAGCAGCAGCTCAGGGTGATGGTAGCAATTTTCAGATAGGAAGAGAAAATGTTCTGGAGAGTTTGGGCCATCCACAACTTTTAGCCATCAGTCTTTTTCAGAGTAGACATGCATCCAGCTTTGACGATACGATTAAGGTAAAGCACTCCAAACAAGGTGCTAGAAGTGAGAATACCAGTCTAAGTGGTTCTGTTTGCAGGCTTTTATCATTTTTAAGCAGATTTTGAATGACATAAATTACTTGCCCCAGTCATTTGCCTAAAGCAGAAGAAAAATTCAACTGTTAGTGCCAGATGGTGTGAAAAGCCAGCACTGTACATGTGCACAGACACGTTAGTGTCAAAGAGCATCAGCCAAAAACATGTATACAGACAAAATTTCCCAGTTTGGGGGACCTTAATGTAGATGTTTGGTGTGACTCTTGAGTCTCAAACTCTTTCCATTATCCTCCTGCTTTCCAAAGAGTCCCTGGAGGAGATGTGGCTCTCCGGTGATGTATGTGACCAGTGTTTTCCAGCCCTTTGCAGTGTAAGGGAGATTGAGAACACCAGAGGGCTTCTGGGCTAACAGTGATTTGTCTTTAGTTTATCAGTAAAATTATTTGAGGCAAAAATTTTATTAAATCTATACTTTAACTCCTTCAGCATCCCTGTGCAAACTGTTGTAGTGCTTAACCACTCTCACAGTAGAAAAGCTGTTTCTTATGTTTAAATGTAATTCCTGCATTNCCAACAGCTCCATGTCTTTCTTGTACTGGGGCCCCCAGAGCTGGATGCAGTACTCCAGGTGGGATGTCACCAGAGCGGAGTAGAGGGGCAGAATCACCTTCCTCGACCTGCTGGTCACGCTTCTCTTGATGCAGCACAGGACATGGTTGGCTTTCTGGGCATTTCAGTTTGTGCCCATTACCTCTTGTCTTGTCACTGGGCACCACTGAGAAGAGTCAGGCTTTGTCTTCTTCATTCCCTCCCATCAGGTATGTACATACATCGATAGATCCCCGTGAGCATTCTCTTCTCCAGGCTGAACAGTCCCAGCTCCCTCAGCCTTTTCTCATGTCAGATGCTCCAATCCCTTCATCATCTTCATGGCCCTTTTCTGGACTCTCTCCAGTATATCCACATCTCTCTTGTACTGGGAAGCCCAGCACTGGACACAGCATTCCAGTTGTGTCTCACCAGTGCTGAGCAGAGGTGAAGGATCACCTCCCTCGATCTGATGGCAATGCTCTGCCTGATACAGCCCAGGATGTTGTTTGGCTTCTGCTGCAAGGGCCTGTTGCTGGCTCATGTTCAGTTTGGTGTCCATGATGAGCACCAGGTCCTCTGCAGAGTTGCTTTCCAGGTGGTTGGCCCCAGCCTGTCCTGGTGCCTGGGGCTATTCCTCCCCAGGGGCAGAACTTGGCATTTCCCTCTGTTGAACTTCATGAGGTTTCTTTTGTCTCATTTCTCCAGCTTGTTGAGCAGGACTACACTCTGGTGTATGAGCCACTCTTTTCAGTTCTACATCTTTACATCTTTTCATACATACATTTACATATTTTACATAATTTTAATTAACCCATACCTGTTTTAAGGTGCAGACATCTATCCCTTCTTTGTGGCCCCTAACACATTATGAATGATGTACCATGAAAAGTATTTATTATGCAAGTTCTCTTTTATATCTGCAAGCCTTTTTTGAAATATATACTTATATGTATCTATGTATGTATATCAACATTTGACCTGCTATAAGCTTTACACGTAGTGTGCAGAGCACATGAATGCAGCACAGCACCTGCTCATGGAGAGGATTGCTCATGCCAAGGTGACACTATACTTACCCTGTTTCCTTTCCCATCCCACCCACTTTGTTAAAGGCACTCTGTGTAGCACCTCAGGAACTGCCAACGACAAGTAAAACAGTGGTTGCTGATGACTTTGACCTGACCTGAGCAAGGCAATTTTCATTCTGGCATCTAAGTATAGATGAATTAGCCTCACCCAGAACCAGAAGTTCAGCAGCAGCCTTTCCGTTTACTTGACTGGGCTTTGGATCAGAGTGTAGCTACCTAATTTTGGATGTTCAGATTTCAAAAGTTTGGCTCTAGGCCTGGTAATTTGGAATTGCTAAGCACTCAGCACTTCACTTAATAGAAACTAGAGACAGGATGTTCAACATACTTTTGGGAAAAATCAGACTGCTAGTTTGTGTACCTGGATACCAACCCAGAAACCAAATTTTAGGCACCAGGATTTGAAACTTTGGCTAAACATTAGAAAATTGTTCAGTGGGGTTTACCAAAATGCTTTTATCAATCAAAAGTGTTTTCAGTTGAAACCACTTTCTATTTTTTTTTCAGGAAGAGTGGTTTTATTAAGGCAAACTAAAATTTGACAAATGCAAACACCATGCTTGAAAACTAACTGTGTCCATCTTGCCTTTGAATGATGTCATGGCTTCTGTGGACTGTGGGGCTTGTGCCCCCTTTCTCCTTTATTGCCCAGGCTCCAGGTCACTCAGTTTCTCTATCCTCTGTGACATAACCAACCACTCTTATGATGTGTCACCTCCCAGTCACAGGGTAGGAAACTGCAATGCAATGAGACAGAGATAAGAATGGAAAAAAAAAAGTGATTGACACTGAGGAACCACAAGTGCTGCATTTCTAAGTGGGCTGATTACAAAACATTTTGTGTTAACATTTTTTAGTTTGCAAAGATTCACTCAAAATTTAATTTTCTGTGGAAAAATAGTGCGCACTGTGTAAGCTCTATGTGGGTGTTTTGTGTGCTCAGTAGATCCTAGAATCCCAGAATCCTAGAATGGTTTGGGTTGGAAGGGACCTTAAAGATCATCTAGTTCCAACCCCCCTGCCATAGGCAGGGACACCCTCCACTAGACCAGGTTGCCCAAAGCCCCATCCAACCTGGCCTTGAACACTACCAGGGAGGGGGCATCCACAGCTTCTCTGGGCAACCTGTGCCAGTGCCTCACCACACTCACAGTGAAGANATAGAAGAAGAAGGAAAGCCAAAAGCCAAGGTTCTCAGCCTTATCAAGACAGCATTCCTGTATATGCATATAAGTTTTCTCAGGGGCAAACCAAGAAAATGTGAAGCATAAATAACTTCCTCACTACGTAGCAAGTCCAGCACATTTCTATTTATACAACTGCATTTGGAAGTGTCCCAAAGGTGATAGATGCCTTTGCAATTCAAGAACTTTGCACAATAATTATCTATATTTTGGTGGTGCAGTGAGCTAGAAAGGATCAAGAAGACTGACAGCTGCTGACATGTTGGGATGCCATTGCAGGGGCTCCTAAATCATTCTTCACCTATGCAGCTGAGCTGGTTTGCCCCTGGTGCGTAGGGTTTACCCACAGATTAGCGTCTTGCAGGTCTGAGCTGGCAAAGGCTTTGGCGCGTTTCCCAGGGCTGTATACAGCTGGTGCTCAAGCCAATCAACTCTGACCTCTTAGCTTAACAGTTCAGCTGTCAGCTTCTAAAGAGAGATGACAACATTTTCAAGCAGGGTGCATTATGCTTATCAGTTAATGCTAATCTCTACTCGCACTGGGCTGGTGTGCAAGGGAGTGTAAAGAGGCATAACTTCATGCAAAATGAATGGAGATGGTCAATTTGTGCCGGTGTGTGAGCTGTATTGCACTTGCACTTGCCAGTTCTTCGCGGTAGTGGGTGGATGAGGGACATGAGTAATAATTTGGTTTTGGCAGCAGTTGTTAGCTAAATGTAGACCTATGCTTCCTTACACTACAGCTTGTATGGCAGGGTCCAGAGGGGTGTTTATATGGTGCATGGATGTCCCTAGATCTATTGGCTTTGCAAAGATGCCTCTTTGAGTACCCAGAAGAGCAGCCAGAGCTGTGTCTCTCTTCCAAATGACTGTTTTCCTCATGTTTTACCTCTCTCCTCTCGGGAGACAGTCAGTGCCTTTTACCTCTTGGCCTCATGGCCAGAGTGGTACACGGTCTACCACAACACGCCCTGTTCACATCCACTCTGCGCTGCTCTCTCTGCCCGTGGGTATGAAGGCTTGGAATGACTGTGGCTCAGGTGACCTGAAGATCAAATCAATGGGCTCAGGATATTCACAGTGACCCGAGTATCTAATAGTTTCTTAGGAGGGACTTAATCCCTTGTAAGGATATGCCTTGTGAGAAGGGCTCCTGGAGAAGATCCCACCTTTTTCTTACAGAAATCTGCACATTTCTACATGCACTTGGCGTAACTTTGGTCTTGCACGTTACAGTGACAGCCTGGCCTAGCTGCATCCTCCAAAACATCTAGCAGGAGTGACCCAGTTCCTTAATCAAAACTATGGAACACTCTGAGCAATAAATAATCTACAATGGATTTTGCCTGTACCTCTTTTCCCTGCAGTATTCAACCATTTTGCTGTTCCACTTCTTGTCCACAGACATCTGTTAGCATATTTGAAAACAGGGACATAATTTTTTAAATACCTGCAGTGCAGTTTCACTGGTGACTGCCAGTTTCAGTAGGATTAACCTGAGACTTTCAGCTAGGTTAGGAAAGATCTCCTGCTGCATGCTGCAACCCATTTCCCAGTGGACTTCAGTGGAGCTGGACCTGGTTATATCAGACAGGATCAGACCAGTTTGTGTTTCCCCAGTTCTGATCTGCTCTCTGCAAAAGTCTGTTTCAGCATCACCTGGAAGAGATATGCCAGAAGTAGTTTTAGATCCTTCACTTAAAACCAGTTTTGAATAGAAGATTTTCGCTGTAAGAAATCTTACTTCCTATATTTATTAAGCTATATTAACTAACAGTTTAATGAACGTACGATTTGGAAACACTAAGCTTCATGCTTTAAATCCGTAACTGTATTTTAAACTATACCTTTAAATTGCTAAGTTCTAAAACTTATTGTGCTATGAACAAAATAAATAATAACAAGTAAATGAGTGTAATATATTTTTGCAACAAATTTATTTGTGCAGTCCCAGTGGAGCTTTAAATCTAGTCCCCTTTTTTTGACTTTTTTTTTTTTTAATGGTTTAAAACTAAGTTAACTCAGAAGCTAATAAACATTGAAATCACTAAGCCTTAGTTGGTTTGGTTTTTTTTAGCCTAGGATGCTTCCCTACTTAACCATACCTCTGAGTACTTCAGACGCATTTTCACTTGTGTGTCAGTAAAGCAATTAAACGGAAACTGTTCAATAAGATACAGTCAATTCCATGTCATAATGAGGCTAAATAAAGTCTCCTGTGAGAATAATAAGTGGGAGCTCCTACCTGTTGCACTAGAGTCACACTTTCTTTGTGGTCTTGGTTGTGAATTTTGGCTTTTTTCTCTGCTGAGGCGGTATGTACCTGAGCACAGAAAGTACAGAAAACTTCCTCACAGGCTTGGGGAAAGCTGGTCTGCATAAACAGCCAACCCCAAAGCTCATCATACTGCGTCCTCCAATAAAGAACAGGATGGAAGTCAATGAAATTCAGACGGGACACGCAACAAACAGCAATTTCAACAAATAAAGACTTACTTAGTCAGAATCAGACCAAGCCCAAAGTGAAACACTTCCCCCCCTGGAAATATTAGTGATTGCAGAAGGAAGTTGGGTAGGCTGGAACACCTGGTTCAGAAGTGGCCTATAGGAGAGGTGGTGAGTGGGAGACAACCAGCAGGACATGGTGATAATGCAAATATCAGAAAGACAAAGAAGATGGTATCAATAAGAAAAGTGCAGCATGCATTAAAAAAAGCTTCAGAAAAATAAACTAACTGTTCAAAAAATATTACAGTATCCCTTTGGCTTTACATGTCAAAAATAGGATAAGTGCAATTAGGACTAAAGTGTGAACTAGAACATGACATGGTACAGGACACCAGCGAGGCTGTAAGGCAGAAAGCACAGGGGTCACGAAAAACTGCAGTTACACACCACCTCCACAGAGTGGGAAAATGTCAGACTGGGCTCTAATTAATGCTACATTTTTAAAGAATATAAATTATTGTTTCTTGGGCAGTCAGACATCACAGAAGGAGGAGCTGTGCAGCCATCAACGGCACACAGGATCAGGATCAAATGCTACCTTTGACAAATGATGGGGTGATAGTGACCACAATGCGCATAAGCACAAACATCCTTATGGGAATGGGAAGGCCAGAAGAAGAATCAACAAAGCGCAGGAAGTAATTATACATAAAATACTACCATTCAAAACACAGAAAATGCATCCAAATTGGAAAAACTGAAAAGAACTCAGAAAAGTTAAATAAAAAATGATAAGGAGAACAAGAAAAAAATGTTGAGTAACACCAGGTCAGATGCATTAAAAGCTGATAATAAACCACATCAGAAACAGAAAACCTGCCATGAACACTGCAGGGTCTGCAGAACAGGAGTGCTCAGAGAATATAAGTTTTGTACAGGAAAGGTGTATTAAATACTGTGGAAGGGCTGAGGAAGGTTTCCACACTAGAACTTCTATCTGCAGGTGATGAGTTGGAGAAATGGTCTCAGCTGAAGGGCCAGAAGTCAATAGAACGAACAGTGATATATCTGCAGGACCAGATGATGTTCACCCAGTGATTTTAAAGGAGCTCAGATATGAAATTGCCTGCCTAGCTACTGTGGAGTGTACCATCAGGCTGGTACCAGAGGAACAGAAGGTGGCAGATGCAGTATCAGTTTTTAAGAGGACTGCAGAGGACAGCTGGGCAGTTACAGACCAGGAAGTTTCATTTCCATATCAGAAAAAAACTCAAACCACAGAAAAGTAAACAGATATAATTCAAAGGCACATAAGTGGAAAAAATCAGCAAGGCTTCTGCAAAGGGAAATCCTGATTTTAGTATCTATTACAACTCGGAAAGAGTCAATGAACATGTCAGTAAAAGTGAGCTGATCAATACATTTTAAAAAACCCAAACTGTCATGGGACACAAAGGGAAGTTCTCCTTTTAACTGGTTGAAAGACAGCAAGAAGGTGTCAGTGAAATTACATAATAGAAGAGGTCCATAAGACATTGCATTGTTTAACGTACTTGCAGGAAAAGCAGGAGGATTGCAAATTTTTCTGGTGGTGCAAATGGCATAGGTGAAGAGTTGTAGAGTGTCATCTCAATGCCAAATGATGAGTGATAAAACGGTAGATGACGTTAAAGGTTGACAAATGTGAAGTAGGACATATAAGCAGAAAATTGCAGAGAGGGGCAACAAAATAAGAAAAAAACATTGTGACAACTTTGGCTTGTGAAGAAATTAAGCAGACTAGATCTCTTTAATTTTGGAGGGGTGTAAAAAAAGGGGGTGACTGAAGAAAGGATATGAGTAGTAACAAATAAGGGCACATAGACTGGCTGTTTACACTTTCTCAGTCCATCAAATAAATACTAAACATAATATGGACATATAAAATGAAGAAAGGTATTAACAGAGTAAAATTGAACTGTAAAACTCAGAAGTACAAAATGTTACAAAAGAAAACAGGACAGATATGTTTAAAAATGTTTAGACAAATTTGTGGAAGGAAAAAAAAACATCAAGATCCGTTAAATATGAGGATAGACATGCTGGCTCCATAGGAAGCTCAACCCAGAGATTGCTAAAACTCAGAAGGTATTTTCAAGAGTTATTGCTCCTCTTTTTACCTATTGTCAGGGCACGGTGGAGGCCAGGGGCTCCCCAGGGGTGGCAGGGCAGGGCCCGGTGGCCAGGGACCATCCCACCACCCCAGCCATGGAGCAGGGCAGGCCTGGGGCAGCTGGTGGCAGCCCCAGCAGCAGGCATTGGGCACCTCACTGGGAGTGGGCACAGGCGAAGCAAGGGAGAAGAAGGTTGTTAAGAGATATAACAGCCTTTGAATATACACAACATCATAGCAACAAAGAGGAAAGCAATAAACTATTTTCCATGTGCACAGAGGAATGGGCTCGAATGTTAGCAAAGGAGATTTCAGAGCAGTTTTCTTAGTCTAACTAAAAGAGGGTTCAGTTGAGTCCTGTTCTACGCTGTTTTGTGTGGCTACCAATATCAAGAGATGCTGCAAGTGGTTTTTAAGAATGGGTTCAAACATCCATCAGAAATAGTTTGTAACAGTTGTCCTAGCTTGGAGAGGGATACTGTCTCTTGGGGAGCTTCCATGAAAGTGAATACCATAGGCTAGTACCCTTCTTTCAGGGCTTAAGAGATCACACACTCCCCAGCTCAGCTCAGTGAAGAAGAGAATATTTTACAATGGAGAAAAATGCTGATAGAAAGTTGGTGCCATTTGCTTATGGGAACAAACAACGACTGTGTGAATAGGACATTCTGTATTTTCTTGACAGAATTTGGAAACTGTTTAGGTGATTTAGAGCAGGGTTTCCCAGAATGGAAAATGCTTGCCTCAGGGAAGACAACAGCTACAGAAGTTTTATTTCCTCCAGGCTGCTGAAGCCTCTTCGGGCTGTCAGGCCTTGGTTGCAGGATCCTTGTCAGTGTCTCGCCAAGGCGAGGGCATTCACAACAGCTGACAGCTATCCAGGCAGCACAACGTAGAATCACAGAATAGAATCATATAATATCTCAAGTTTGAAGAGTACCCATAAGAAGCATTGAATCCAACTCCCTGATCTTCGCAGGACTACCTAAAACTAACCCATATGACGTAAGAGCATTGTCCCGACGCTCCCTGAACGCTGACGGCAAGGGAATGGAAAGCTCTTCCGGCGCTGTCCAGGGTGCTGGAGCGGCGGCGCCGGTGCCAGGGCGGCGCAGGGCGCGGGAGGGGCCCCGGCCCCGGGAGAGCGGGGTCGTCTGACACCCCTGGGGTTTTTTTGCACAAGATCCAAAAGCTTGCTTATATCCCAGAAGATTCCTTGGTTATAACTCAGGGGGAGTCAACCAGAAGGCTACTGATGTGAGTCTGTTCTGAAAAATACTGTTGTTCATGGCTTTGAAGTTGTACTTTGTGTGGTTTTTTTTCTCTTATGACCTCAAATTCGTAGTATAGTCATAGAATCATTGCATGGTTTGGGTTGGAAGGGATCTCAAAGATCATCTAGTTCCAACCCCCCTCCACTAGACCACGTTGCCCAAAGCCTCATCCAACCCGGCCTTGAACACTTCCAGGGATGTCAGTGGTGAAGACTAGGTTATGGGAGCCTTGCGAGATGAGATGTTTTGAAAGGGGAGTAAGACTTTGGTTTGATCAGATGAGAATGAAGTGAAGGAAATAGGTAAGGAGACAAAAATCCAAAGAAGGCAATGGCACAATGGTTAACTCATTATTGTTGGAAACTGGAAAATATACCAGTCATTAAATAGAGAAAGCTGCCCCCTTTGCCTGGGGAATCTGACTTTCTACATTTAGATGTCACTTAAAGGTCAGATTTCAAGTGTTGCAGAATGATAATGTGATAGCTTTAAACAAGACAAGACAATGTCTTCCATGCTTGGTACATATATTGAATAACACAAACTTCAGCCATGTCAGAGAAATGGTTGCTACAGTAACTGAGTCGATATGGTGAGATCCTACTCAAAAGTTTTGCTCACCAACTATAAACCAAAATAATTCATTCTCAAAGGATATCCTTTTTTTTTTTTTT
>VXBL01004259.1:223619-323947 GCA_013400195.1 Aramus guarauna | reverse complement strand
TTTTTTTTTTTTTTTGAGAAAGCTTCCTCATGGCTGAAGCAAGAAGGAGATCTTGGGAATTCAGGCCTCTTCCATGCACTAGCATAATCAAATCTAGATTATTTTACATTGCACCTCATTTTCCCCAAATGTGATAAGTAGGTGTTATTTGTCCATGTACAGGGATTTTGTGTAACTGAATTCCTTCTGATGTGCAAAGCGTTACTTGTCCTGGCTGGAGCACGGCTATTGGGAATCAGTCACACAACAGCAGCTTGCTGAGATACATTGGTATTATCTGGGATTATTAACAAAAATTTGCTCTCTCTAAAACACAGTATTTTTTCCCATTGCAGTGTTTGTTACAGGCAATTTAATATGAAGAAAATAATTTTATTACAACTGCTTTGATCCTAAGAGCAGTGAACTGAAGTATCCTGGAATTAACTCCTGGCAGAATACGAGACAGATGTAGAAGTCCCACTGATTATGCAGGTAATGCATCATCTGCAGTTCCCAACTGCCTGTGGGTATTTCAGACTCATTTTTTTTTAGATAGGTATATGGATTTATAAACATTTTTGCTTACACTTATCTCCCTCTCTGAAGTTTAGGCGTTTGATATTAGGGTTATATTATGGACTAAATTTTCAATAGCATCACAGATGACCTAACGCAAATGGCAGAGGCTGCACTGCCTCCCACAATGCTCTACCCCAAAGGCAATTCTCTCTCCGGGAGGAAGAGTGTCTCTAACTCCCATCATTCAAATGTCTAGGAGCTGTCATTGCTGTGCCTGAAAAATGACGGGATAGAACTCTGACATAGAAGTTAATTACCACTATGTATGAGACTCACAGGCAGTGGTTGTAGACATCCATAATAAATTTAAGAGGATCACAAAAGATACTGCTGCTAGACAGTGATGTTTAATTTGCATTTATAGGTGCAAATTAAGAATATAGAATAAAACATTGAAGTGCAGTTCAGACATCTCCAAAATGACTTGAACCGCTGCAGGTTCCCAAATGCACTGCACAGTCTCTCTGTAGCTTTTGGATCTCTGTTGGAGTTAGAAATTAGTGCTCCAAAAGCACTGATATTTCTACATGATAGGAAAGTGACTGACTGGCTTTTCAAATAGTCTCCCAGGATATGAATGCTTAGTTGAGATTTAATACAAGGGCAGTCATACAGCTGATCACAGAAGACTTTCTGACCCACTCAGTAGGAAGCTGATGTTCACATCTCCCTCAGATCTGTCTTTTTCTCCAGCAAATGAAGTAGAGCACTGTGCTGGGATTATATCTTCTTGTTTGGCCTCTGGGTCCCCTATTCTTTGCTGTTGCTGGATTCATCTCTTCTGGCCAGATTTGGAGCCGATGTAAATTTGCACAGCTTCACAGCAGCAGGCATGACTTACACTAACTGAGGCCTGTTTCAGGCATGGACAAAAAATAAAATAAACTCTATGCTGCAAGACAGAAGGAGCTGATTCTCCCTGGAGAGGACCTGGCAGGAGCTTGAGGGTGCTTTAATGGCAGAACAACCCCATGCACTAAATTGGCAGCTGAGCTGGAGTTCCCCATGCAGCCAGATGCTCATACCCCTTTCCTACAGCCCTCATAAAAGGAGCAGAGCAGTTGGAAGCAGCAGCCTCGAGACAGCCAAGCTTAGAGCAACCCTCCTGCCCCTGGTGTGACAGCGGCTCCTGCAAGCTGGGCCAGGGCAGGATGGGAGGAGGAGGAGGCTCACCAGGTCAGCTGGCACCTGCTCAGACCTCTGCTCCCACCCTTCTTTTCCTGCCTTATTTTTTGTCCGTAGAGATATGGAGAGGTGATACCCACATCCTCTGCAAAATGTTTCTCTGCCAAATGTGTGCAACAAAGGGTGAAAGGGAGAAAAGCTGAAGGGGCAGTGGGGACAGAAACATGGAAACTCAAGGCAAAGCGTAAGGCAGTTGGCT
Source organism: Aramus guarauna (assembly GCA_013400195.1). Lineage (NCBI taxonomy): Eukaryota > Metazoa > Chordata > Aves > Gruiformes > Aramidae > Aramus > Aramus guarauna. Next base: position 322,002 of record VXBL01004259.1, on the reverse strand, counting down.
TAAATTCAAAGCAACCAATGTGAATGGAAAACTGGGAGAAAGTGAAGAGGTAGATGGTGGCTTAGTCACAACACCTTAAGTGAACACGTGAGATCATTCAGAGCCAAATCAGCATCACAAATACCCCTATCAAAGAGAAGCAGCAAACCGCATCCTCACCTTTTCTGCATCCTGCCCCTTTGGCATCCCCTCCTACCACCAGGTCAAGCAGGGATAGCTTCAGTGGGGTGGGCAGGCAGGTTTCATAGGCTGGATCAGCCTCTGTGTCACGAGGTGCAGCACATGTGCCATTCCCATCAGTTAGGACTGAGTTGACTCAAAAATATTCAGTTGTTCCCAGGAGTCAGTCTGCAACTCAGCAAAACTCACACCTGCCTCTAGGCAGGCAAGGAGGGCTTGTGTGCTTGGATAACGGTTGCTTAATGAGTCTTGCCAGAAGGATGCCTTGGTTTGACAAGGGCAGGTGACCAAAGCTAAGGGCCTGAGCTGGTTTACTGCTTTTGAGGATTTTGGTTCTGGTTTTGCTGGGTATATGCACTGCTGATTGGCCTGTGGTGAGATGGGCACTGCATGAGAGCTTTACTGGATGAATTACAGGGAATCTGCTCAGAACAGAGCACACCACGAGGGAAAACACAGAGCACTCAGCTGTCAAATGCCTTTGACACAGGTCACCATGGCTGTTTTCTCAAATTTGGTCTCCCCTTAGTTTCTGTCTTCTCCTACTTCCCACCTTCCCAATCATTACTGCCACAAGTCCTGTGAAGGATTCTTTTATCCATGGGACTCTCCATGGGGTTCTGCCACTGGTCTGTTTTTTTATTCCTGCTTCAATATTTCTCCTTGGTTAATCTCGTTTGCAAGCACAATCTCAGCAGTTCTTGCCCTGCTGATGAGTCACAGAGCTCTTTCTGCTCCAGACTTTTATCCTGATGTCCATATTACAGTCCCAAGTTATTCACCATTTCGTAACAACACCATTTCCCTGCTTAAGACTGATGTACCTACAAAGTTCTTTCCAGCCATGGCAAACACTCCCATTTTGTCTCTGGACCATGACCAAGGACTCCACTTTTGTCCCTAACCCCTCTTTAGGGTTTTACATCCAGGTTGTATCTTGTTGATACTTCCTGACTGGCCTCTCTTGAGAAGCACAGCCTTTCTTATCCATCCCCAGAAGCAAAATTTGCCCCCAAGGTTATCCTTATCTTCTCAGGCCCTGGACCATGCTGTGTTGTCATGCTCAGATCCATTCATGGCCCTGGCACACAACCCTTGCTGGAGCTCTCTGTGCCAACTGTACCAGCCCCATGTTCATCACAACAGCATCTCTGTGAATTTCTCCTTCAACACGCACTCTCTCATTTTGAACTACATTTTTCTTTCAAGGACCTTCTCAGCCATGTTGTATCCACCAGGAATACGTCTGTCCTCATTTCTAGTATGTCATAGTGCCATGCCCCATTGACCTTAGGTTAGGTTTTTCACAGTCATCTCTATGTGCCTTCCTTGGTTGCCCTTGCAATTGGGAAAAACTGCTCGTAAACATACAACAAGCTTCCTCGTGTCACTTTCTCCAGCTCCTCTTCTGCTGCTCTGCTTTGCTGACCTGCCAGCTGTGCTGGTAGGTGTTGATCCCATGCTCCCCGTCTTGCTCACCACCCTTGTTTCAGGCTGTAAGCTCTTTGGGGAACATGCCACCTCTAGTTACATGTCTTTGCAGTCCTTCAGGACAGTGGAGCCCAGGTCTAGAAACACAACACCACAAGTAACAAACCCTCTGCCCTTCCCCATAGTTCATTTTGATCTAAGCTGCTGTACCCAGTTCTTGCTTGGAGGTTTTAGAGCTAAAACTCTTTTTCTAATTATAGTTCTATATAAAAAAGAACTAGAATAAGTAATGACCTGATTTCTACGTGCTGCTCACAGGGGAAAGCACAAAGCCAGTCCTGCTGTATTCCTACATGATCTTGTAGGAAGACTCCTGTCTAATCTTTGGCAAGTCTTATAGGAAACCTGCACTGCTACAAACTAAGGGAAAAAATGAATAATTCATTTTCTTATCTGTTTCAGGATTGTTTTCTGCAAAACAACTATTTTAATAATACATGTGATTTTTAGCTGCACCATGCTGCAGATGCAAGTGTACAGAGGAGAGCCAAACTGTTTTTCTCTCAGTGTAGCCCGGAGGATTCATTAGTGCAAAGCTCCAGCTCACATTGGACAAAATTCCAAGTGAGGAGTGAGAAGCGAAAAGCAAAGCAATTAGCAAGATACAAAGAGAGTAGAACAATTCTCTGAAAATCAGAGATTGTGAGAGTCATTCAGAGAGGAGTGTTTCTGTGATGTCATGGTCATGTATTGACAATGTCAAGCTTGTCGAGAGCCAAGTAGGAGACAGAGGGAAGAATATACAGAGTTCCCCTGTTTCCCAACAGTACTTGCCAAACACATGAACTTAACATTTATAGAACTGTTTCAGGCTGTAATTAATTCCTACCTCTGTCAGATCCAAGTGGCAGAGATGCAGACAGAGGTTTTCTCTAGAGTTCACGCAGGAAGGACTCCAATCTGCAAGACCCAGTTAGTGGACAACTCTCCAGTGTTGGCCGCCCCTGTGGAAGGGTCAAACCCCACAGGTCACATTATGACAAAAATGGACAAGTCAGCAAATGAAATGTTAAAAGCTAACCATAGCCCACGAGGGGCAGGATTAGGAAAGAAATGACGATACCAACTGCACAAGGAAACCAATGTGTGCATTGTGCTACCACTGATTCTTTGGGTCGGTAGTGGCAGATCTGGGTTTGTTAGACTGAGCATCGGCACTCTGTTCACATGCCTCCTGCTCCACATAACAACATTTATTTCAGCCGGGAATGTGCTGACAATTCTCCACTTGCAGCAAAGTGCTTCAGCCAGCACCGCTAAGCCATCACTACCAGCCATGCCCTGCAGGGCACACAGCACGGGCCGCACAGCGGGTACAGGTGCTTTTAAAGATTGCTCTTCCATTAATGAGGACAACGGGTTAATCCCCTTTACCCTCTACATGACAGGAAATTTTCCAGTTCAGCTTCAGTGCTGCTCCAGGAAACAGCCAGGAATTACAATTCTCCAAGACAAACTGCGTAGATAAGACAGAGTTTGTTTGCTTCTAAAAATAGTACACAGAAATACCACCAGCACTTGAAAAAATACCTTCCAAAAGAGACAGTAAGAACCTCAGCAAAAATAATTTTCCTTTCCCTAAAGAAAAAAAAAAAAAAAGAAGCTACAAGGAAAAAACCCAAAACAAAACCCCTTCAAGTCACGCAGGGCCTGGGATGATGTTTTCCCAGCAGCAAGCATCCGGCCAGCTTCACGGGAACCTCTGGGAGAGGAGATGGCAGGTGAAGTGTAGCAACCATGAGGCTGTGGGAAGTTTTTCAAAAGATTCAACCTAAATCTTCTCTACTCTTAGTTAAACCAAAATCTGCACCCTGCAGTGACTATAAATATTGATTCAACTTTCTTGAAACAATTTTTTATACTTCCTCCTGCCCTGTTTCTTTCATTTTCTCCTTCTTAGGGAAAGCAGCCTCTAGTTCCTCACAGGTCAGTTTGGAGATGTATCAGTGACAGTGCAAATTCTAATTTTTTAAAGAAAAGTTTAGGTTTGCATCGCAGTAAGAGCCATTCCTGGGGAGAAGGGAAGGCAATGCCAGACAGACATCCTCCCCCAGCAGCACACAGCCAGTTTGGCTGTCACCAGGGACCTTCTCTACCCCAGGTTTGACGAGGATTTTGAGGGCAAGGATGTCAGAGGGCAAAGCTGAAGCATGAGTGGGCAGGATGATAGGATCTGTAGGCACCAGCAAGCAGGGGCTCCGCAGGAGGAGGAATTTCACACTTAGCTTCATTAAATCCATCTCCCTGCAAGACAGGAAAAACAATCACCCAAAGCAGCTAGATCATAGTCACACAATCTGACACAGAGCCAGATGACATTTTCTGATTTTATTTGAAGTTGACACCTTGAGACAAGGCATAACATCTGAGAAGATCACACCAGTAAGAAGGTAGCAGGGACCTTCGTGCCTCCCTCCCCCCAACTCCATGAACAGCACTGCAGAGTATTAAAAATAAACCAGCGTAGCCTAACAAATTGCAAAAGCTACCTAAGTCAGAGTGGGGCAGGGAAAGAAAGTGAAAGCTTAAGATTTGAAACAATGAAGACAGTTGCTAGAAACTTATTTTAGAAGCTTCAAGAATGATGCAAGGAAGTCCTCAATATCTAATGATTATAAATAACCACTTTCCAAAATCAATGGTAGCAAGTTAAACATGCAGTTTTTATTCCTTGTATTTTCATGCAAAACATGCAATAGTTAATATTTCCAGTTCCATATTTCCAAATTCATTGGAGAAGTCTAATTACCGCAACACAGATAAAGTTTTGCTGATTAACTCCACAATGAGTGTGAGTTCCCAGCCTGATACCCATCTTACATTTTAGCAAAGAAATGTGAGGGCTTATATCCAAGGAGTTTCCCAAGAACTTTAACCACTCCCATTGCTTTATTTTTTTTCCTTATAAAGTGATGGCCCAAGCTGTAACTACAAATGGTACAAAGAACCTGATCTGAGGAAGTTCAGATCACTCTTCAGATTAGGGAAATACCACAAAACCGTTACTTTCCCTTTTACCTGATCCATTCAAGAAAAATAGCTTTCATTCGTATTACTGCGTATCTCAAAAATAAAACCCACAGTGCTTCAGTTTAGAATGACATATAATTTATTCATATAATTCACAAGTAGTTGGACACTACTCAATTTAATCTCCATATGCAAGTGATTTACACAAACGTATAATACTAAAATTGATTGCTTAGAAGGTAAAAAATACCATGGGTATGAAATGCCATGGTAGATGCTGTTCAATATACTACACAATCTTAGTGTCAGACACTTTTTACTCATTCATGTTTTTAGAAAAAAGGCATTTTGCCATTTTTAATTTTTTTTTTTTTTAATAAGTAGTCTGGGAAAGTCAAGTGGTTTTACTCTAAACCTTCTAATCAATTATTTCTCCCAGTTCTTAGGAACTGAATTGATTACCAAAGCAACATTTTCAGTAGTTCAAAAAAATATATATATTTTTACTCCCCTGAATTCACCAAGCACAATGCAACCAAATCATGTTGCCTTCCAACATGCGACACAAAATACTAACCCCTGTATATTCAAAGGAATGTGCAGGAATTGAGACCATGCTTCAGCATGGTGGTGTTGGTGACAACAGCCTGATGATACAATTTTTGGCCCCTGCCAGTATCCAGTAGTTGTGAGTGTGTTTGTAAGTTCACCGCGAATGTATTAGCATCACCAGACCATTCGGTATTCATGCAGCTGTGGAGTCTGATTGTAATTCTACATAAACTCTTCTCACTGAAACTTGTATCTCATAAGCCTCATTAACTCTGCATTAAGCATATATGGCTGCATGGAGAAAATTGGACTTTAATGTGTTTGCCTGCATCAGATTAAATTACACACATTATCTTCTAGACGAGGTCCAAATATGTATTATTTTGCTTGAAATGCCAGTAGTTATCTTAAAACATACCAAGAAGTTAAAAAGCTTTCACAATACAAGATCCAGCTACTTATTCCACATATACAAAAACACAGCTAGAGAAATACAATTCAATTGTCAATGCTGAATTATGAGGAAAGTCTAAAAAAATAGAAAAACTCTTGATACCCGAACATCAATTCAGAATGTAACACTGCATAATGCCGCAATATGAGCACCCATTTAAAATGAGAAATCCCCAACAAAAGAAGCATGAGGGGATCTAGTACATGTGACAAAAATAGATGAATACTGCACCAAAAACATGCATACAATTGCCATGGTCATTCAGTATGCCGTGATGGTCTAAACTGTGATCTAACACAAGAGTGAAAAAGTGTTTCCAAATAAAATCGAGTGATTAACTACATATTGATTAAACTCTCTGATGCAGCAAAATGAGGGCACAGAGCCATCTCTGGGTTCTGGAGCTGTTTCAAGATTCGCTTGTGAAATTTCTCTCTGACACGATTGAACTCCATTATGTCCAGTGGATCCTCTTCAATCCAGAATTTGTGGAATTCATGCATTAAGTAGCCTACAAAGTAATAAAAAAGAAGAAGTAGAAGAGATAAATACAGTATTTAATGATCATATACAAAATTAGAAAGAAACCTACAATTAACAATTATGATTTACGCAGAGAATCCTGGTCACTGAGGTCTGACACCTCACAACACTACGCAGGGACAAGACTAAACCTATTTTGGACAAACGCAAAATTTGATTAATAGTATACATTGGCAGAACTTCTCATAATAAATACAAGAAGTCACCAGTTGTCTTGACATATGGATACATGAACAAAACCATTAAACTAATGAGTATAAAAGCAGGGGAAGATGCTGCTGATGCTGCTCCACCAGCTTTCTGTTTATATTCAAGTTCTGCCTCACAGAGATTTCCTCGTGGGAACATTAATTACTCTCCATGAAAAAAGAGCTCCAGGAAAGTTTCTCTGTTGATGCTTTCTCTATAGTAAAGTCCATTTGATAACCTCAGGCTTTTCCTAGGATGGCAGATGGAGTGTGGTAGGAACACCCACCACTTTTATTGACCTCTTACTGCACCAGAGACCTGCACAAGTTTTATCCCACTTCATAACTCATAGACGAATGGGCTGTAGAGGGAATTGCTGTCAAAATCAGCTCTCTCTCCAGCGTTGTCATGATGGACTGGCCATGCTGGTCAGCAGACACACTGGTCCTGGGGCACAGTCCCAGGCTTAGCCTGCAGAACAGTACTTCCTGCAGCTAAGACTTTGGCAGTGGCAACAGAACACTATAAAGGTACACAATCATGTCTCTTTTCTCCCATTCCCCAATTCAGTGGCAGGGAATTTTAGATGTGGCAAGAAACCAGAGCCAAGAATAGGGTATAGAATCATATAATCATAGAATTGTTTAGACTGGAAAAGACTTTTGTCATCAAGTCCAACCATTAAGCTAGCACTGCCAAATTCACCACTAAACCATGTCCCTAAGCACCACATCTACACGACGTTTAAATACCTCCAGGGATGGTGACTCAACCACTTCTGTGGGCAGCCCAGTCCAATGATTAACAAGCCTTTTGGTGAAGACATTTTTCTTAATACCCAATCTAAACCTCCCCTGGCACAACTTAAGACCATTTCCTCTTCTCCTATTGCTTGTGACTTGGGAGAAGAGACCAACACCCACCTCACTACAACCTCCTTTCAGGTAGTTGTAGAGACTGATAAGGTCTCCTCTCAGCCTCCTTCCCTCCAGGCTAAACAACCCCAGTTCCCTCAGCTGCTCCGCATAAGACTTATTCTCCAGACCCTTCATCAGCTTCATTGCTCTTTGGACATGCTCCAGCAATTCAATGTCCTTCTTGTAGTGAGGGGCCCAAAACTGAACACAGTACTCGAGGTACGGCCTCACCTGTGCCCAGTACAGGGGGACAATCACTTCCCTGGTCCTGCTGGCCACACTATTCCTGATACAAGCCAGGATGCTGTTGGCCTTCTTGGCCACCTGGGCACACTGCTGCCTCATATTCAGCCAGCTGTTCACCAACACTGCCAAGTCCTTTTCCATCAGGCAGCTTTCCAGCCCCTCCTCCTCAAGCCTGTAGCTCTGCCTGGGGTTGTTGTGACCCAAGTGCAGGACCCGGCACTTGGCCTTGTTGAACCTCATACAGTTGGCCTCAGCCCAGCCAGCCAGCCTGGCCAGACCCCTCTGCAGAGCCTTCCTATCCTCAAGCAGATCAACACTCCCACCCAACCTGGTGTCATCTACAAACTTACTGAGGATACATTCGATGTCCTTGTCCAAATTGATAAAGATATTAAAGAGAACTAGCCCCAGTACTGAGCCCTGGGGAACACCACTTGTGACTGGCCACCAACTGGATGTAACTCCATTCACCACAACTCTTTGGGCCCAGACATCCAGCCAGTTTTTTACTCAGCAAAGCGTACACATGTCCAAGCCATGAGCAGACAGCTTCTCCAGAATGCTGTGGGAAATGGTGTCAAAGGCTTTACTTAAGTCCAGGCAGACAACATCCACAGCCTCTACCTCATCCACTAAGGGGGTCACCTTGTCACAGAAGGAGATCAGGTTAGTCAAGCAGGACTTGCCTTTCATAAACCCATGTTGACTGGGCCTGATCATTTGGTCGTCCTGTACATGCCATGTGATGTCACTCAAGATGATCCACTCCACAACCTTTCCCGGCACCGAGGTCAGACTGACAGGCTTGTAGTTCCCTGGATCCCTCTTCCAGCCCTTTTTGTAGATGGGTGTCACATTGGCTAACCTCCAGTCAACTGCGACCTCCCTGGTGAGCCAGGACTGCTGATAAATGATCCAAAGTGGCTTGGTGAGCACTTCCGCCAGCTCCCTCCATAGATGGATCCCATCCAGCCTCATAGACTTGTGTATGTCTAAGTGGTGTAGCAGGTCGCCAACCATTTCCCCTTGGGCTATGGGGGCTTCATTCTGCTCCCTGTCCCTGCCTTCCAGCTCCGGGGGCTGGGTACCCAGACAACAGCTGGTCTTACTGCTAAAGACTGAGGCAAAGAAGGCATTAAGTACCTCAGCCTTTTCCTCATCCTTTGTCGCTATGTTTCCTCCTGCATCCAGTAAAGGGTGGAGATTCTCCTTAGCCCTTCTTTTGTTGCTAAGGTACTTATAGAAACATTTTTTTATTGTCTTTTACAGCAGTAGCCAGAGTAAGTTCTAGTTGGGCTTTGGACCTTCTAATTTTCTCCCTGCATGACCTCATGACATCTCTGTAGTCCTCCTGAGTTGCCTGCCCCTTCTTCCAAAGGTAAATTCTTTTTTTCCTGAGGTCCAGTCAAAGCTCTCTGTTCAATCAGGCCAGTCTTCCCCGCTCATCTTTCAGCACATAGGGACAGCCTCCCCTTGCACCTTTAAGATTTCCTTCTTGAAGAATGTCCAGCCTTCCTGGACTCCTTTGCCCTCCAGGACTCCTCCCAAGGGACTCTGTCAACCAGGCTCCTAAATAGGTCAAAGCCTGCCCTCCGTAAGTCCAAGGTGGCAGTTCTGCTGACTCCCCTCTGTACCTCTCCAAGAACTGAAAACTCTATCATTTCATGGTCCCTATGGCCAAGATGACCTAGTGGGCACCTTCCCTAGTTGGCTCACTCACCAGCTGTGTCAGGAAGGTATCTTCCACACACTCCAGGAACCTCCTGGACTGTTTCCTCTCTGTATTGTATTTCCAGCAGATGTCTGGTAAGTTGAAGTCCCCCACGAGAACAAGGGTTAGCAGGGGTGAGATATGGGAGCCAAACAAATCATACCAGGCACATCTGTTCACAATGCCATGGGCACATCAGGAGTTTGGGGAAAAAACAGAGTAACCCTTCCAATGAAAAGATGACCTGAAGATGCATAAGTGGATATTTAGGTAGATACTTATCTGTCTTTTTTTATTTATCAAGCCAACCACCACCAAAAACAAAAGCCTAGCAACTAAACTGCCCAGAGTTCCTACCAGCCAGTCTATCTAGGGCAGCAACCCAGAAAGCATCATAAAAGGGAGAACCCTGCTACAGTATGGTAGCTGCCCACATAAAATTTCGGTCAATGACTCTTATTAAATAGCATCCTTGTTCTGAAAAGCCTATACTCTTTAATGAGAGAGATGCACAGGACACTAATATTTGCCATTTATCCAGTTAAGCAATAAGAAAATATTATAGCTGCAAAACAAAAAAATGTTACCTAAATAGCAACCTTAAAAAAAAACCCAAAAACAAACAAACAAAAAAAACCAAACCAAAAACCAGAAATGAACAAAACCTTTGCAATTGTCATAAATGTGGAAAACAGTGCATCTTGACTTCTTCTCCTCAGTTTCTTCCCTAGACATTGAAAAATATTAGAAGTGTTGCTCCCACTGTGCAAGGTTGCACAGCAGGTCAGGGGAAAGGACTGGGAAAGCATTATTTTGAGGGAGGACAACTCTACTGAAGGGGGGAGAGTAACACTTGAATGTAGAGGTAAATATCTTAAGACAGTTGGATTTTTGGGAAGCAATCTATGGAAGCTCTTTAAAGTACCTTTAGTTTCTTCTTATTACTTAAAATCAGTCTAAGAAGATAGGAAGGTCACTTGTTCAGGCACTTGCTGGTTTTTTTGTTTGGGGTTTTGTTTTGCTTTCTTTGTTTTACCCCTTGGTTTGCTAGAGGCATCCATCACAACTAAGAACTGAATCCAAGCATCTTAAAGAGAGGAGAGCAAGACCAGTATGATAGTCTCTGTGCTGTGTCAGCAGGAGGTTTTTTTGTGTTTTTTTTTTTTAAGTATGGGTATTATGAAAGTGTTAGCAGGAATACAACGTACGTATTTCCCACCCCCCACCCCACCACTTACAGAACGTCTGCTGAAAGTGAGTTAGTGTTGGTGCTTCTGGAGCAACATTGTAGAAATGGGTCTTCAGAGCTCCACTCACAAGCAGGTTGTACGCGAGGTCTGTTATGTTAATGCCCACGATAGCAAAAGAATAGCTGTAAGAAAAAGAAGCAGCAACGTTTGTGGAGAGTTTGTCTTCTTTCAGCACACTATAAGAAACGCTGATGACACTGCAGATTTTGTGCGCTACTGAGGTGTATTAATTCTCTCCTGTGTGAGCTTCCGAGATGGGTGTGTGGGGAAACAAGAAAAGCATTTATCCTGCCTGCTTTGTACACTCCAATGGCAGCGTTTCCCTGGGGAAATGTGGTCACAGGGAAAACAGGAGTTTCATCAGTGTGCCAGCGTTTTCAGTGGAGCAGCACAGGTTCATTCGTCTGGAATAACAACAAGCCCAGGCATCCCTGTGCTCGCCGCTGACGTGGGGCAAGCACTCCACATCGTGGCTGTGTCTGCAGGGTGACCCGTCATTTACTGCTTTAACCTCTCTGCCCAACTGGAATCCATTGCGCACAGCTAGGGACATCGGGTTTTGACGATCAGTCCTATAAAGACATTCATATGGCTAAAAAGCCTGTGAAAAAGATCCAGCTGAGTCACCTCTGATTTCTTTCTAACAGAGAACTAGAAATACAGGCCCGAAACCAGCAAAAAACTAAGACTATGCTGGAAACAGAAACAAGAAAATCAGACTCATGAAACAAAACTCTGTACTGCTAAGAGATATCAGCAAGGGAAGTATATTTAGACACAACAGAACTTGGAAATTTGAAGTTAATTCTTAATTTGTGAGCCTGTTGCATAAAGAACTTGACGTGTCTGGCAGAGACTGTTTCCCAAGAAAACATAATATCCCACACTGAAATTTAGTGATAAAAGCAAACTTGTTTAGTTATGCAGTGATTTTTTTCTTCTCCTCCAAACACAGCTGTCTTCTGTAGATTATCCTAGGTATTTTTTTAAATTACCTATATTAAGCAAACTGAAATACTTTCTTTTTTTTTTTTTTCAGGCCTTTGAAATATTTTAGGAGGAAAAAAATCCAGAAATTAACTGCAACATGAGGCCTAATGGCAAGTTTCACTGAAAAATGAAATATGGGCATTAAAATGCTCTATTACAGATTTTCAGACACTCTTATAAGGAACAACCAGTTTCATAGCCATGAATAATGCAGCTATACCAAATCCACTGCCTAAGAAGAAAAACCTCACTACTGTTTCTTTCCTAAGCAGATCAGAGCCTGTCTCTGACAATAAGAAGTGAGACTTGATCACATTATGTGTTAAGAAGAATTAAACAGATATTCATCACTGCACTATTCATAGCACAGAGAGAAAGCTTCTCCTTGCTACAGCATTTTGGGGTTATTTTCCCTAATTCTTATTTCGAACTGTTTTTCCTGTAATCTTTGATCAAAATCAAGACGTTGTTAAGACAATACATATTAGTATGTACACTGAAATTACCTTTACAAAGTGACCAGGAAACACCTTTGGCCCCTCAAATATACAGCATCATTGTTAACTGTTGTGTTTGCAGCAGCTTTAAAAAGATTTTGACTTACCCGATTGCCTTATCAAACTTTTTCTTCTCCCATTCGGCTTTGCTGAATTGGCTGGGGCGGGGAAACAAAACCAAAAAAATCCAGGTAGTGCCATGCATTGCCAATTGACAAATATTTTCTTTCAATTTCTTTCATATTTTAACATTGACTGACCAGGATATTTTACCCCTGTTGTGAGGTTATCACGTTTAACTCTGCTCCTGACTGAACGGATTGGTATAAAAAGACTTGAAATGGGTAACTGGCTTTATAGCATCACCGATAAACTTCTCTCATCACTACAAAGTACGCGCCTACACCAATGCTCTCCATAAAAGCCAGTTATTTTCTATACTGACCACAAATATGATCCACCTCAATTAAATCTGAGCTACACAAAAAGCTGAAAATATTTTTTTTAACTAATCAAAGATGATTTTTGCGTTCTTGAAGATATACGTGATGCTTATTACTGCAGGCATGATTCACCTGAGGAGGCAAACATGAAAAATACTCCTTTGACAGAAAGTTTTTATGTCCAGCCAAATTGGAAACCGCATAACAGTCAAAAATAAGGAACAGTATTTCCTACTATTTGGCACAAGAACGTAGAGGTTTTCAAGGACACAGAAGATCCTGCCTTAAAAAAGAATTACTTAGGGAACTGCCTAATTTTAGATTAAATTTCTGTTCAGCATTTTCTTTAAAAAGGGCTGCCTGCTGCAACCAGTCAGCTGACATCCCAGTAACTGGGCTTTAACTGTACCTACTGGAATGGAGCAAGGTTAGCAGAAATCACTGCTGGCGCTTCGCAGCAGCTAAAAGCAGGCAGGGAGACAACCCTAACCAGCGGGCTCCAACTTAGACGTGCCTATGGGAATTTTGCCTTCGTAAAGCAAATCAGAGCTTGCAGGGTTTAGATCCCAAATTATAGACAGCTATGTGTGAAAGTGGCTTTCTTGGACTATACTTGAACTACAGTAAGTATATATTACACTAAAGACAATCCCCTGAACTTCACATGAATATAGTATTTCAAAATTGTTTCCATTAAGTATTAAAGTTGCTAATAGGTTCGTACCTGCCCTGACACAATCGTTACTAGGTGGCATGTAGGACAAAACTTCTCCTCTTAAACGGTTTGGTGTACAGGAATATACTCATTGTCTACAGTCTTAGCCATCTTTGTAGGTTTTTAACATCAGTTAAAAAACCCCAAGCAAACTTGGAATAATAAAGGTGGCACTTGTAGGATGTGGACAAGCAATACAGCTCAACGCAAATAGAAACTACATCGATCATGATCACATCAGAAACCAGCACGGCTGCTAAGCAACCACACCAGGAAGAACACCGCGGGCACCACCAGCAGCATCTGTCTTCTACCAAATGCTCTTTCAAAGGACAGAAATTGCACATGCTCACATAGCACTCCAAGAGGGTCCTTGGTAATCAAACATGTAAATGAAGTACACTAATGTGATTCCCTGCTTCACAGCCCTGGCACTGAATCCTCAGTGTCTGGGTAGTATAGTTTGGTTTCCCACATAAGACTTCAGTTACACAAAAATCTTGTCTATTTTCTGCAATGATGCTTAAGCATCATGATGATCCCTGTTCATCAGCATACATTAATAAAAAGTCATCCATGGGCAACGTAATACATAAAGACAAGACTGGAATTGTGGGGGATGTTTGTAGGAAGAGAGTGAATGCTAATATATAGAAGAAACCCCACATAAACTAAATTTGAGGGCTATCAGGCTCAAATTGGTCTGTTGGTTTACACTCCCCTCAACCCTGCAAGAGGTTTTGTCACAGAATTACCATTAGGAACTCAGTGACAAAATACTGAGGAGATCAAAAGCTTCACAGGATCCAGATGTGGGCATGCTATAGGGATATCTACCACTACTGGCAAAAGAAAAATGTCTTTTGAGGCAACTGATTACCATGTAACTGGCTACGAGGCATTTCTGTCCCCTTCAGTAATTATGAAATAAATCTCCTATTCACAAATCACTTCACAACACAGGATTTTTACCACTTGAATGTACCTGATCTCTCAACACTCAGGACATCGGACTAGCCAGATTAGACCCATCATTAGTCAAGGCAGCCAGACTATGTGATTATAAATCAAAGGACTCTTCGACTGCGCTAACAAGCACTTGGCCGAGGTTACTTTTGATTATCAAGTCAGTCACAGCTTTTGTGACCACAGTGGCACTGCTTAGACTTTTTTCCTACAGTTAAAAGTCACCCAAAATTTGTTAGTTAAGCCTGGTATTAAAGAGGTCTTTAGCTTTAGCTACATCAAGCGAGGTTGGTTTCATTCTTTATTTATGAGCATGCTCAGATGTACCCAGTGTTGCACCATCAGCTACATTTGAGTTAACCTTAGAGAAAGGAATACGGATCTCTTGGTGTTGCAACAAAGACTTTCAGTTTATAACATGCCAAATTACAGTATGGTTTGATCTTTATTTACATGTAGGGTCTCATGAAACTAAGAGAAAAGAAAAAAAAATACCTTAGTTCCTTCTTAGTGACTTCCCTTCATTATGAAAAGACAAAAAGAAAAGTAAATAAAAATACAAAATCACTTGAAATTAGTGAAATAAGTGAAAACATTTAACACTAAGTTTAACTATATCTATGATTCAGTATACAACTTTGTATCTTGGGATCGATCAGTTTTCAGGATCAGCATTTGAAAGCAGATAGCGTGTGGCAATACCCAAGCATATGCCCAACAAAAAAGAAAAAAGCCAACCCCCTCCCCAAAACACCAGCCAGCACAGTATGATCTCAAGTTATTTTTTTCTGATGTCAAGCATTACCTGTATTTAGGCTGAAGAGAATCAGAGAGAACTTGCTGAGCTACTTCAGTGTCCCATTCAGAGAAATACCTGCAGATTTATATGTTTAGGGTGAATTGTTAAAGAAACACAACATAAAAAGGCATCTTAAGTCATACTAAGCTGTCCCTACACACCCTTTTAAAGGTTACTACATGTGTTGCTCAAATCATAAAATGGTTTGGTTGGAAGGGACCTTAAAGATCATCTAGTTCCAGCCCCCCCGCCATGGTATGAGTAGCATTTAACTTGTTAAATTCATCAAGCTACCACTCACATTCTCCAAAATGAAAGATAAAAGCAGCCTGAAATAACAAGCGCAATCCTATAAGTGGTTAGTGAATGTGCATTACCAGAGTCCCCTTTCTACCCACCCTACACAAAATCAGTTGCTTATTACTGGAGCAGGTTGGCTGCTGAGCTCAAGAGAAAGCAGTTCAGGCTTCTTAATTGGGTAGATTCCTTAAGCAAGATAAGAGTTATCATAGGAGACTAAGAAATGAAATACATGCTAGGGATTCATCTCCAATGGAAGTTCAAAGCCAGCGTCAAGAGACCAGATCCTCAACTGAGCTTTAGCTAGAGAATGACATACAGACAGTGAATGATTTATGTCCTTCAATCTGCAAAAGCAGAAAATATTTCTTTTTCCCTTCACAGGGAGAGGTTATTCTACCAAATGTTTCTAAGTTATGTAACTACCTGCAGCAGATAGAAGGGCTGGAGGAAATAATTGGCATCGCTCGATTCCCAAATTACCAACCACAGGTACGGTACCAACACCTGGTGTGCATGAGGCCAAAGGGAACAGTGATGCAAACTCACTGCTTAATTTTGGGTATTGACAGAAACTGAATAAGTAGTGCAACTACAGAAGTCTGCCATCAGTGGCTGCGTTTCAAGTGTTTTGCTTAAGAATTCAGCATGAAATTCCCCAGCAAGAAAGCTGAGCAGTAACATAACTCTCCCACCTACCCACTTCCAGGGCATTTTGTTAAAGGAGATCTAGATATTGGTGAAAATATACTTTACAGTTTCTTTCTTGTGGGAAGAGAGTGCTAACTTACTGTGTCACAGCAAAACTGGAAAAAAAAAAAGGCTTAGCAAGCAGTATTACTGAGTTGAACTAGGAATACTGAAAGGAGACCCCTTTGAGAAGGCAGACCCCCAAAAATTTGGGCTAGCATATAAATTCTTTCAGTTTTTAATATGAAGTCCCTAACACTTTTATAAGCTATTCCCACAGACTTACTAAAAATCTGCAAGTAGTGCTGCTTTTCATGACTTCAGACATACATAAACCATCTACAGAGGAACGTACTTACACCAAGTTATATAAGCCCAGGAGACCCATCCCTCTAAAGTCTGTTTTAGGATCGTCACCTTGGAAACCGATTTCACACCACTGCTTCGAAATCCGAGCTTTCAGCGGTGAATTGGGCTTCAAGCATTTCCACAACTAGGAAGATTACAGGTAAAACATAATTAAACTTCCACACATTAGTACGTCTTTTTCTCCTTTTTAAACCAAGTTAAGTTCTGATGTAACATCACTGCATTGCTAACCCAGCAGCCCAAACATAACATCAAATTAAATTTCTGGGATTGAGGAGGGTGGGAGGGAAATCCCAACCCGCTCTGAAGTATTGCAAATGTTTCGGCCCCACAAGGCCCTTCTGATTTTATCAGCAGCTGCTCTAACATTTTGCACAAGGACTTGTTTTGTTCACGCTTTGTGCGTCAAACTAGTGTCTGCCTCCATAAGCACAGAGGCAGGAACGGGCTGGAATTTGGGTGTAAATCACTGGCAGAGTGGCAGGCAATCAGCCCCAGGTCCCTGAGGCTCTGTAGCAATCTTTTCTCTGGCATCTTTTTTCAAACCTCTGGAAGGGTTATAAATCAAGAGTGCTGACTTGGCTACTACGGTGCTGAAAAGCAAATCAGAGAACATTAAAAAAAAAAAAATCCATACAAGAATAGCATGTGTCCTCTTCATATCTAACTAAGGGGTGAATCATTCATTGATCTCACATTAAAAAAAAAAAAGGACAAAGTGATTTAACAAGCCAGATCCTCAGCTGGAATAAATCTACTTAGCTGCACAGGTCCAGTGACTTAAGTGCCTGAGCATCATGTTGCCAGGCACCTAAAAGCAGCCTAAATCGACACGTCTGACAAATACATACCTTTCCACACACCTCATGTGCTGCATCACAAACTCACCCTCTCCAAAGTGCATTAAGAAATCAGGTGTTCTCCATAAACCATGAGCTGGTGAGCAGGACCTCAAGAAACGCACTTAAAGCCTAGCCAAGGGAAAGAGCTGCATGCGCATTTCTCAAATACAGCCCCCAGAAATCGTATTAATTTTAGCAATTCTAACTGCATTTAAAATGAAGTGCCTTAAGAAGGTTAAAACTTTAATAATTTCCCTTTGAAATGATTGCATAAAGCACCACTATTTAAATCATATTTGCTATCTTTCTTGTTCATCCACTGATTGTAAATACAGTATTATTCGTTAGTTCGATCACATTCAGTTAATCTTTCTCTCATTCATAAAGTGCCCTCCTGGTAAACATGAATAAGTGATAGACATGAGGAACCTGAATTGCCCATTGCAGAGATCACTCAGCAGAATACCTAGAAGGAGTGAAAACCAACTGGCCTATTCTTCCCCAGCGCGGGTTGGAAACTGAATTAAACCCTTGGACATATTTCCATTTGACACGAGAACCTGCAAAAGCAGAACGCCTGCTGTAAACAAGTGTTAATTCACAGGTTACATGGGAGGCAGATGGTGAAACTGATACTTTCTTCAACGTTACAAATTTTACAGCGTAAGCTGCGCTGTTTAATCTCCCTGCAGACAAACGCTCAGTTTCCATTCTGCTTTTATTCTCACATAGTTACATTTTTAAAGCGCTTACGTGACTACACATCATTGCTGACATGGTTCTCAGGAGCATCTAAGAACCAGGACCTTGCCCTCACAGGCTGGGTGGCCAGGCAGTAGCTCAGTGCTTCCCACCTGTGATCCCATCCTCAGACCCAACTTCTTGCTCTCTGGGCAATGTAGATGCCCAATGTATTTAAGAATGCTTTCCTGGAGCCAAAGGCCTCGTTAAACCTGTAGCCAGGGACCTGGTATTTTCAAGGACCAACATTGTGTGTTGGCGTCTGGATCTTCCACCTCCAAGACACATGCTTCCTCACTGCATAAATCTGTGTGTCCTTTTAGTTAAAGCCCACTCTACCCCCAGAAATTTGCACGTTTGGCTGCATAGGGGCAGGACTTGAACAGGAGGGTCCATCTGCTGTGTCCTACCTGGTGGCTAACGCACTCCTTCAGGGGCAGCTCCAGATTTTGACCCCTCCTCAGCAAGACTCCCACCTCCCAGCAAGGAGCCAACCTTAAAGACAGCTTTCCAGACACCTACAGGAACTCTTTGACCATTTCAGGCATTTTTTTTAGAAATAGTTATTTGCATCCGTAAGTGCTTATATAAGATGCCTACTGGGATTTTCGGAAGTATTCGGAAGCCCAAGTAACTAAGGTTAAAGATCCAGCAGCTCCCGCTGTAACTTGTGTGAAGCACCACACTGCAAGCTAGAGGGTGGAAGATGACTTCATCATCATGTGCTGTAAAAATCCCAGCCAAGGTCTGATGGGGACAGAAGCACAGGTAGTGTTTAAGTTTTCAATACTTTTTTTTAAATTATTTTAAACAAAAGAAACCCAAGCAGGTAGTAAGTTTTTATAAGACGTCTGAAAATTCTCTAAGGCGGCATTTTGCTTGTAGATAAGCTGATTATCACTATTCTGTGTTTCTTGCCATTTCTCTGAAGCATCTTGCACTAGCTACAGTCAGAAACAGGATCAGAAGGAATACTGGTACTTGCTATTAGACTATTTTCCACCCCTCTTTATTCTTTTCTCAATTTCTTTCTAATATAAGAGCTCTCTAGCTCTCCCTCTGCTTATGGCTTCAAGATCATCTTCCTGAAAAAATACTTTTATTATCTGCTCCAGTGTAAGACTTTCCTGAAAGCATGAATTAAGTAAAACCCAATTGGTATGTTTTCATCACTGTGCATGTGTTATCTAAAGAATGTTTCCATTTTGTTTTCATTTGAAAATATATTTGGTAAATATGAATGTGTAAGTCATCATTTCCCACCCTTCCATCCCACACAATGAAAGCTAGAGGTTTGCCATTGGGATACATAGACCAAATCTTCAAAAATATGATAAATTGAAGGAAAAAAAACAAGTTTATTCTGGTTAAGAGAGAAAAATACCATTCTCACGTGAAGGAAAGGTGTCCTGAAGTAGGAGATAGGGCTATTTTTCCACAGCTCATAGCACAGAGCTGTTATCTGCAGTAAGAGGTGGGTATCCAGTGCCTAGATATAGTCCAGCCAAGGGACACGCATACATCAACCAGGGAGTGAGCTGCTTGCTTGGCAGGTGTTACACACAGACCGGATTAACACGCCGCATTGCCTTATCTTAAAACAGATACACGATGGAGTAAGGCAACAAAACCTCTCCATGTTTTAAAGAGGTTTATAAACCAGGTCGTTTGGAGCTGACATGAATAAAGGATGCCCTGTAAGCAGCTCTTAAGCACCTACCTTCAGAAGCATTTCCTCATGTTGCGGATTCTCTGAATCGTAAGGCTCTCTGCGCAGCTTTTCAACCTCTGCAATCAGATTTCGGTATCCCACAATCTGCAGCAGGCATGCCTGAAGAGATACTCCCAACCTGAGGGGGTGGAGAAAGGAATAACATAATCCAACTCAATCATATGTAGCCAGGAAGCAGCACTACTGCGTACATATCTGTTTAATTCACGGGGGTAACGTTACATCAACGAATCGACAGTCTAACATTTTAATTACAACAGGAGAATTTACAAGAGATCGATATTACCTTAAACAAGGCCTTGTGAAATGCATAGTTTTATTTAGCGCCTTCCTTAGATGATAAAATCTGGAGGTTTTTAAAGCTTTGCACAGTGAATTTTCACATTGAAATCTCATGATAACTACGCACAGCAGGGTTGAATGCCTGAAACAAACCCATTACTGAATTTTTCCCCTCATTCAAATGGCAGCTTCTCAAACAATGCCCCGAGACCGGAGATGTGAACTTAAAAAGGGGGAGAGGGGGGAGAGGAAATTCAGCAAAAAGCTAAAAATACTCATTCTGCCTCCATGCCACAAAAGCTAGCACAAAGAAGCCAAAAACCTGAAGTAATAACAGTTCAAAGATCTGCCTCTAGGCAGTATTTTTTTTTTTCCCCTCACATTAACAATCACTATAATGGCTCTCTCTTCATTATAATGCAGATTTTACATTTCCTTTTTAGATTTCCTGATGCATCAGAAAACCAAACAAACCCCACCAAAAAAACAACCCAAAACCCAAACCAAATCTCAAAAAATACCCCACCATACATGTGACTTTCAAGGCTTTAAACTATGACAGCTTATTCAGTTTTAGGTTAAGATTTTATAATATTAAATACAAGTTATGCAGTACACAACTGCTGTGTTCATAAGAATATTTAATTATATATGGGAAAAAACTCTTTAATTTTTCATAATGTTGCAAATTATCTGAATGCCCGGTAAGAATTTGGAGAGCACAGCTAAATCTGTACCCTCATTCCTCTGTGGAACACAGGCTGCACTGCTATTAAGATGCACAGGTTCCTCATCTGTCTTGGTTGATATACTAAAACATTTTGTTTATTCCATAATACTGTTAAATTTTCTGAGCAGAAGGATTTTCACTGCTTATCTTTTGAGTTTAATCTACAGAATCAGAGATGTCATCATTAGGCCATTTCTCTTGCTGCAATTTCATGCTATTTGTGGCTATAACCCTTTCAGAATAACCTATGCAGTGTTTTCTCTCCTTTGCTGTTTGGTTTTTTTTACACGCTTCACTTGCTATACCCTACAGTTTTACAGAAATGTTGCATTTCAAAGAAAGCTGAAAAGCCTGATAAGACTGCATGTGAATTGCTGTAGTGCATCACTAAACCACAGCCATAATGTTTTTCACTACTCTATAACCTCAGAGTAGTTTAGAGCAGAACACCACAGGCGGTGGCAGAGCAATTTTCTATTAAAAAAATAAATATATTCTTAAGTTCCAAGTCGCACAACATATACAAAGCAAGCCATGTTTGCACTTTATCTAAAGCCAGTCAAATGCTCTGTGCAAAAATGGAAGGATGGAATTAGTTTCCTCACTCTCCTTTTCATTAAGGTTTCGCTCTCCTCCTCGCCAAACAGAGGATGTGGGTGATCTGCTGATGCCTCACACCTCCTCCCTGCCATCCCCGTGCTGGTGGTGGCACTTCTCCGAGCACAGGAGCAACCTGCCTGGGCTTGCACCCCCACCACACAGCTCCAGGTGCTCCATGAGATGGAGAAGTGCTCAAAACTGGGAGCGTTTCATGGACCGCTTCCATAGTTAGTGTAGACTGCACATGTCACCACCTGGTTGTTCAACCTACCTGCTCCCACCTCTAAATATACACACTTATCTCAGAGGCATTGATAAAGGGAAATTACTGTGGGCCTCCTCCTCTTCAGGTCATGGCAGCCCACAGCTTTCAAGAACAGCTCAGTGCAGACAGCCCTGGGATGCTAGTTCAGCTCTGCAAAGATGCTACATTAACAAAAATGACTGCTTACAGATTTGCAGAAACACATACAGTACGACACATGACCCCTTGTCCTTACCCCAGGAGATTTCAAGTCTCTACTATGCAAGGGAAGGCTGGAACTTCTGAACAAGACACTGTGGATGCAGGGTTTTTATGTTCAAGAGTAGCCAAGCCGATGCATTTTCCTTAATCCTGTCTAAAGAAATAGCTGACCTGCTTTTGCTGAAATTTCTCCAGAAAACTTTAGTATAAAATAAATGGCTCAACCGTAAATCTTCTATGCAGATGCTTGAAGTTTAGCAGAACTATGATCAATTTAATATAAGGAGCAATTTAGCAGCAGGGTGTGTTTCTATGTATGTGGCACCACCTTGCACATCCCAGGCCACCGTTCCTCACTGTTTTGTAAAGATATTTCACCGGACTGGATGGGGTGTGAGGGGGGATGGGAATGAAAGACTCAGTCCTGTAAAATGGTGAGTGCAAGGGTCCTAGTTCAAAAACAATTGAGCATTTGTTCTGTCGTAGAGTATATGAAAGTCACCTGGATTAAACAAAAAATAGTTCATTTGTGTGGTTTTTTGTTTTGGGGTTTTTTTTTAATATTAGGACCAGATCATTCAAAATGTAAATTAAATTTCAGAGGCCTGATTCAAGCCAGCAGAAATTATTTGTACTTCTGCTCTCTCTCCTGGAAGACAGCATTTCTTCAGAGGCGAAAGGCAATGCCATGAGGAGAATCAGATGGTCATCTCCAGTGTCATACAAAATACTATTTTAACAAATTCCTTGGTTTTTTCTTGGAATTATTCCACCCAGTTACCCAAGGGTCCGACACTGAGAAGTGAGTACTTGAATCAGCCTGACTGCTAATGCGGCAGTTACTGATGTCCACAGGCCAGGCTCTGAGCAGTGCACGTTTACATCCTGTAGTTTTTCCTCACTAATTTTGCCATCCCAAAAGCTAGGGGCTGAGAGGTAAGGCAACCACAAAAGTGTTATCACTCACTCTTGAAATACACGCTTGTAAATTTAATGGTTGTTGTCAATCTCTGCTTACCACTAACATCTTGCAGCATTAAAGGAATATCAGCTATGTTGTATCATTAAAACTTGTGTTTGGATAATTAAAGGCAATTTAAAAATGTAAACCAGTATACTGTTTATATCAGTTACAACAGGATGAATTCTTCCCTACTCAACAGACTGCATACAGCCTTGCTAAGAAGCCATCACTGTCACTGCCAGGACCACCTGCCTTGTGGTATTTTATCCCTGGGGAAGCAGCCCCCATAAATCAATGCATCAACAATACACTAAGACAGCACGATTCAGGAAGCAGCTAGCTAAAGAGACTCAGGACTTGCCTATTAGTCACAATAAAAGATCATTCATTTTTCCATCAGCTTTTTGACAGAAAAGCTTAAGTTGGAGTTTTATGCTGAGAGACAGAATTCATCTTCAAATTGTGTGCCACAATAGCTATGGAGAACCAGTTCTCCATGGACCTCGGCACTGAAGAAATCAATAATTCCCATTTGTTTTGTAAAGAAACCATGAACTTACTGTGGATTTATATCTGGATTAATCCTTTTCAGCTCCATGATGTCATCTATAGTTTTTTCAATAGCATCAGGGTGGACACTTACTGAAGTTTGCAGCCGCTAAAAAGAGATTTAAACACATATTAATTCTTATGGAAGCTATTAGTCAATAGAAGTTAACAATGGTAAATTTGATACCTAAAAGCTTCTAGATTAAGAGTCCAGAAGACCCAACTCAATATATATACCCACTTTTCAGTCTGTTCAACCCCACTGACTCATTTGAAAGCACTAGCCCTATAAGAAATCGAGTTGCTTCACCATGGCCTCGTACTCTATCGCATTTCTGAGGCGGCTGCCAGTGAAGGTGATCTGCACTGAGGCGTTTGATCAAGAAAAGCAGCTTCAGACCATCCGCCTAATTACACCGGAATTGCTAGCCTTCATTTGACACCCCCTCTCCCAACACATTGCAGTAACACAACAAAACATTTTTTCCTTTCTCTTGCATGTCATTGTACAGATGACCCTGAAATTCAGTATTCAAAACCCAAAATGCCTTCAAAAAAATTGAGAGGTTGAACTTTCTGGTGCTTTGTCTCAAAACTACACAACTGCTTAAAAACGCAGGCTTTTAAATAAGATTCTGCCTTCCTGTTTGTGCTAGAAGTATATTTAGAAGCACCATGCTGAACTATGAGCTATGTGACATTGTTTTTGCTAATGCTGAGGTAAGCTTTTCAACATCACTGATTCTCACGCCAAAGAGAAATGAATGACTGAATGATGCTATTTAGCATATATGCTTTGTGAAAATAATGTAGGTTAGCACAACCAGTGCTACAGTGAAAGGATAAGGTGAATTATTAACAAAGGAAAGCAAACAACAAAGTTGTCTTGGCTATCTAGGTACTGCTGCCTTCAGCCTCTTTTATCCCCGTTTTCCTGACCAAAAAACCTGAGGTGTAAAGTGTCTAAGTCTCTTGACTGACTGCGGATTACAGAAATTCTAAGACAGGATGAGGAATCAAGCCAGGAAACCCCGAATTACAACATATCACCCTCATCATCTCCACCATGACCTGTTGTTCCCTTGATTCCACCAGTGCCACAGTGTGCCTGTCCCTGGAGCACAGGACACTCTCCCTGACTTCGCAAGATACCTGCTACTGCAGACACAGGACCCTCTTCAGTAGAAGGTGGTTTTAATGTAAAATCATATTAAATCTCCAAGTGGTATTTTGGTGGTCAGCACACAGCAGACTGAACAAACCAACTGCACAGGACACAATGGAAATGGTGAATGATGTGATCTTTAACTCACCTTACTTTTTGAACCTTTCAGTGATGCCTCTGTAAGAGAACAGTATTTAAAAGCATCATGTCAGACAAACTAAATTTATATTGGATTCATTTAACAATTTATTTATTTAAAAGAATGAAGTCATACTATTTTTAGCACATGCAGAAAGGTACAAAGGACGCAGAGCTAAGTATTTTGCAGTTACCTATTTTCATAGTTCTGGCAGCTCCAGGTTTGGTATTGTAACAGATCCTTTGCAATTCACATCGACCTGTTAGTTTCCTGACCACGAATTTCAGGCAGCGCCACAAGCATTTGCAGTAGAAGTACAGGCATACCTGGACAAACATCCTGGCAAAAAAAGATGCCTGAAAATGAGAGTCTTGAGCAGAGTTTGTTTCAACAAGGTCACCACCCAAACAGAACGTACTTCCTCACACTAAATTCCCATTGCCTAAGGACACCTTTAAAGCAAAAGCAGCATTCACACTGTAAACGTTTCTCCTGGTAGGTGTTAAATCGTATTTTTTATTTTTACCCAACAAAAAACCAACCAAACAAACAAACAAAACCATGCACAAAGCGCTAGCACAGAATAAATCAACTCCAGGGTTCTCAAAAGAGTATTTCTAGAAAACTCTCTGTGACCTAAAAATAAAAGGTCATATAGTTGCTATTAACGCTTTGGGAGAACAGGACTACGTGAGAAGGGAGCGCAGTTCACCCTGTTGTCACGGCTGCTGAGGATCCAGGGAGCCGCTACGCCCTGGCTTAGCTTTGCCTCTGCATCCAGCACCGCCGAGCAGAGCGGCTGGTTATCCTGACAGATGTGAACCAACACTTGTGTCAGGTCCCTAGGAGTGAAAAGTGATGATTAAGGAAACCAAAGCTCCCCTGTTTCAGGAGAGAAGGTGTTTAAGAACCTGTCTGGAGGACTGACTGCTCTTCCCAAGACCAGCTTTTATACAGCACTGATGCTGCGCAATTTCTCAAAGTACAGAACCGACAGTGAGCCAAGAAAGCCATTATTTAGATACTGCATCCACTTTTGAGCCCCAGCAATACAACACAGACTTTGACAAACCGAATGGATTTCAGAGGAAGTCCCCAGGATGGTGAGGCTGGAGCACCTGCCCTGTGAAGAGAGGCTGGGGAGCTGGGTTTGTTCAGCCTGGAGCAGAGATGGCTTTGGGGGACCTAACAGCAGCCCCCAGTGCCTGTGGGGAGGTTATGAAGGAGGCCGAGCTGGGCTCTTCACAGCGGTGCAGGGCAGGAAGGCAATGGACAACAGTCATAAGCTGAAACATAAGCAGCTCAGCCTAGATATAAGAAGAAGCTTTTTCCCCATGAGGACAGACAGGTAGTAGCAGAGGTTGCCCAGAGAGGTTGTGTGGTCTCCTTCCTCAGAATTTATTAAGCCCTGAGTGGAAGAAGCCCTGAGCAGCCTGGTCTGACCTCAGAGCTGACCTGCTGTGAACAGGAGGTTGGAGCAGAGACCTGCTGAGGTCCCTCCAGCCTGAACTATCCTGTGATTTGAACTATCCTGTGAAAGCCTGCATACATGAGAAATGCTCTATTTTAAAGTTTGTTAGCACTGCAGCTGCTACCAAAGCCCACATACTGCTACCACAATTACATAACACCCCCCAAAAACCAGACTCCATGGGCTACAACTTACATGGATACAATTTAGCTCTCTTTTTTCTGTGGCTGTGAAGGCACAGATCCTGGCATGTTACCCATCTGTCAACCCCCATGGGATGCACGAGGACTTGAGGTGGGGGGCAGGATCCACCCAGGGCCCTTGGGTTCAGAAGCACATCTCAGAAAAGGCAAATTGCAAAGACCTATCACAGGAACATTGCGATCTGGACACGGTCCTGGGAAACTGGCTGTAGGTGGTCCTGTTAGAACAGGAAGACTGGACTAGATGACCTCCAGAGGTTCTTTCCAACTCAAACTCTCTGTGATATATTTTATGATTATATTATGGGAAAACATAAATACAGCTTTGATACGCTCACTTGCCATTAAATGGTCAAAAATAATTTGGTCCATTGTGTTCTAAGTCTGTATGTACATACATTCATCATTAGCCCATTATCTCCTCCATATGCCACTGATGCTTTCAAAGGACAGTTACTTGTTAGGAGACTCTGTATTATTCTTTTCAATGGAGTGTGCTGGCTATTCTGAAATACTGAATTCCAGGTACTCAAATCAGTTACAGCTTTAATAAAGCCTGAAAAGCTCCATCACTTCCTAAGGCATCCCGAAGGGCATGGTGTAGAAGGACATTCAGAGAAGGGAAAAAAATTAACTCATGTTAATGTCCACACAGGAGTTTAATCTGCTTTACGTTCACTTTAGCTTAATCCCCTTTGAAGGAGGATTAAGCTAAGGGAACTAAAGCCATTTTATGTCTAAATGGAAGGCATCCACACAAGTATTTAACATGCTTTAAAAGCATCCACTTTATTTTCACACTTTTAGTTAATTCACTTAACACTCCCAAACGCCAGCATGAAGGCAACCCCCTCGTCTTTATGCAACAGGAAGCTTTTATTTTAGATACAAAGTGAAACCTGAAGAATGAGGAATGACTCCCACGCTAGAATCAAGTTTTAGACAAGCAAAAGTGTTTCAGCTCCTGATACTGAAATATTTGGGGTCGCCCCCCAAGATGTGCCAGAACACACTTCTGTGAGGAGTTTGTACATGCTTCACAGCCGGTGATTACCTTCAGTGTTAAGAACAAGACCAGTTATCAGGAGGCAAGTCCATCCTCAGCCAAGCAGTCATTCTTTAAGTTTCCAACAGTCAGAAATGTAGTCAGTCAGAGCCAATCTCATATAAAGTCAACTAATGCCTTCAACTGAACCCTTTAAAAGTGGCTTGGAAAAACCCACAGGCTACCACAGTTTGGTTTTCCAGTAGACATTTCATATCAACCTTCACAGGTTTGACTAGTCCATCATCCCTGAAGAATCCAAACACAACCTATAGCTACCCCTGAGCCTCCAGTTCTGTACTCGGGCTGAATGTCCAGAGAAATGAATACAAGAGATTAATCCTAAACTGGTAGGTGGAGTATAGTAAAACAGAGTTCTGGGTTTTAACCATGTATTTGTAATAGGAGTTAAAACTTACTTTCTTTTGGCCTGCTTTGTTTCCAAAGGTTAGGTCTCTGTAAGAGCCACTCACTGCCCAGAGAGCTCATTTATATGGAAAGGGAGGAAAGACTCACTTCATGTTAACAGCCCATGTCAGAAGATTTCCTTCTAACGAGCAAGATAGCTCCCGCAAAAACCACACCTCCTTAAAGGAAGTTCATGCTTATGCTTAATTGTCTCCAGGGCTGAAACATCACAACCCATTTCATTACTCAAAACCTTGTTTATTACTGTACTGTGTGATGTGGATACATTTCTGGGTAGGGGGAAAGTGTTAGGTGTATTTGAATTATATGTTGTTGCCTTTAGGCTCAATGACAATTTGCAAATCAAAGGAAAAACTCTAGAAGGGATAGAGCTGTGATCTTCCATGGTTGCAAACACCTTCCCCACTGAAGTTTTGCTCTAACTACGGTTTGCACAAAGATTAACTAATAAAAATGCATCTACTAAAAAAATGTCGCTACAGCAAAGAAACACTACACTAAAATATACTTAGCGGCTATTACTAATAAAGCAGAGAAACACTAGTTTTGACTACATAGCTTACAGAAGAAAGTTAGCCTTTGTGGATACCTTCAGTTTTCTACTACTCATCCATCTCAAGCTTACAACAGTTGAAATTTTCCGTTTGTAACATGAACAGCATAAAAAATAACACAAGTTTTTTTTCAAGGAGTTATTCTTTATAAAAGGGGATTCTTGCTTGCAGAAGTCCTGTAATAAAAGCACACTAGTGATTAAACAAGACAACTTTTTTTTTTACCTGCTGCACACTTCAGTTCATGTAAGCAAAGTGGAGACATCGGCAACTTTAAAACAAAACATAGCGTAGCATGAACAAGAACCCACATGGAAGCATAGCATGAGCCGCGTGTCTGACTACAGCACAGTGGCATTAACTTCTGGTTTGTTTTAGGGTTTGATTTCAAATCTCCTCCCTACTCAATATCTTCTGTGTTTTTATGGTTTTTTTCCTGCTTGTCTTTGAAGGTTTTCTCAGCACAGAAAACAGTGTGCTTCACGAGCAGTCCGTGTAGTCGTGTGCAGTGATACTTCAGATCCTAAGGTGAGAACAGAAGTATTACAGAAATGAAGATGTTCCTCACAGACTTGCACTCTGTTCTTCCCAATCCCAATACAAGCTCCTTCTCCTCCTCCAAGGAGGAATTCCTTACAAGAGTTCATATGAACATTTATTCAGGTAAAACAAAATAAAAACTGCATAATAAGATGCTGATGTGCACAGGCCCAATCAACAGGCAGTTGTCTTCCCATATGAAGGGAAACATATGCAGCCATCCTCCTACGAGAAGTCAGGGTTACACATTCCCTGTTGTTGATGACAATCACTTGGACATCAGAAGCTACCTGTACGTCTTGAGCAATACCAATGCAACTCAGCATAGTTCTCCCAACTTGGCTCACAGAAATGGTCACTGAACTCTGAGATCAATACAATAGAAAAATGTACTTGTTACTTGGGTTCCAAGAATACCAAAATCAAAACAACAAAATATTCTGAAATAAGTAAGTATTCCCTTGCATGTCTGGAGGACACTTACAGGATACTACCAGCGCTTAAAGCTACCACAACAATAGCCCAAAGTGCCACAGAAATGTGGTTTTCTCCTGTATAATTAGCAAACATCAGTTAAGGGCTGGTATATGCAGCTAT
Organism: Aramus guarauna; assembly: GCA_013400195.1. Classification (NCBI taxonomy): domain Eukaryota; kingdom Metazoa; phylum Chordata; class Aves; order Gruiformes; family Aramidae; genus Aramus; species Aramus guarauna. The sequence goes on along the minus strand of VXBL01004259.1, from coordinate 292,681 downwards.
TTCACCTCTCCTTCTTCCTTGCTCTTCTACTTCTAACTCTTTCGTATCTTCCCTGCTGTATGTCACTCTACTTCTCAGCTGTAATTTTCTACTAAGAACAGCTTTAATCAAAAAAAGTTAGGCAGTCAGTACCTTGCAAGGACTATCAGGAATGTTGCAAAACCAAGCAAGCAACCGATCTATATCCACAATAACGGGGCTCAGCAGAGCTTCTGGAGAGCTCTTTTCCATGAGGGAGTGCATGAAGAAAGGGGGTTCTACAATTGCTAGGATCCTTGCAAGACAGAGAGAAATTTAGAGCCAAAGAGAGCACAAGGTAAGAGTGCCACTGCTGTAGTCACAGCACTTCTATTCTCCACAGCATGTGCTGCTCTGCCTGGGGTAAGAAAGCACATGGCAGCAAGAAGCCAAGAACTGAGCATGGAGTTTCACATCCTGACATTGCAAAGGGAACGACAGAAGTGCTTCTCTACAAGAGGTCTCAAGGTTTGCCCTCAACTAGCTCAAGTGATGTGGGTCAGTGGGATGGGAATGGCACAGGCGATGGTTATTAGAACTGACATCTCTCTCCAATGACAGTATGACATCAAATTTTCATGAAATATGGCTTTTTATTTAAAAGGTGATTGGCTCTAGCCAGCCTTCTCAGATAAACAAATAGGAGCAAAACTGAGCACAGGTTTCCAAAGCTGTCTAATATTTCTGTGAAGCTCTTCCCTGTGTGAGGTACGTTCGCCTCAATAGCAAGATGTATGTATAACGCAACATGCGGTATTTCCCTGACATGAAGGGAAGTAGAGATTAATTACTGTGCAATATTTTTGAAACTAATAAAATAGAAGGTGCTTATTTCCTCCCCTGTAGTGATTTCAGAACCTTAGTATTGTTAGAGCTAGTAACAAACAGAACATATACCTTGGGTAAAATGAAAACTTCAGCTAGATACCCAGTGCTAGTGACTGAACTTAAAATGGAGGAGAAAAAGCAAGCAAAAACCAACACCATCCCCCACCCCACCCACTCCCCAACCCACTAGTTTAAAAGAATTGAATAAAAGTCACTTAATCTATTTACACATCATTTTCTTTCCTGCGTTTTAGGTCCTATGGGTAGGAAAGACTCTTACACAAATATTTTTCCTGAAGAACATGGCTCAGAGAAGAAAGTGTTACAGATCAGTATTTCCTTCCTGAGAATTCCGATTACGGCCTGAGAAGTCAAGGACACGCAAGTTAGTTATGAATGACAAGCTGTCCAAATATGTGAGTAAGCAAGTGATACTACCCTGTTAGGAGGTGATTAACTTGACTATCTTTGGTTTATTTGTATAACTTACCGTCTGTATACAAGGTCAGCCAAGAAGTAATGTACCAATCACTGTTTCTGCCATAAGCAAACCCGCTATTAGCTCCTTCAAAACACAAGACATTTTTTCACTCTGTGCCTTTGCAGACTTGACAACTGAAATCCACCTTATCTCTCCATTTAGACATGAAAGCAAGTCACCGTGGCAACTAAGGAAGACATAAGAGTAGTTTTTAACAGCAGCTTTCCACATTTTCCCTGCTCTTGCTTTTTGCTGACTTGATTTTCATTTTATCTGATGTGACTCCAGTAAGACAGAACTTATGCTTAAAATCTGCTAGTGCTTACAGACTGTTTTGCAGTAGATCAAGAGAAGGTGTCAAGTTTCTAGGATTTATTGAAAAAACCAAAGCGTCTGCTACAGTTGGTTCTCCAAGTTGTTATTATTTCAGATGTTTAAGATAAGTTACAGTCAAAGTGGACTTGTCACTGACAGACTCCTCAAAACCCCTTTTCAAAAGCTGAAAGCACTGAAAGACTAAATATTTCACTGAGACGCAGTTCTATTATTTCATAAGGAATATTTCAGACTTTAGGAATAAGTCATACAAGAGCAAGTTGAGAAAGAAAAGAAACCTAGAACAACCTAAAATCTATTTTCATTTAGACATCACCTTGGATTAGAGATATGAGCATAAGAGTCATGTAGTTCACTGGCCAACAGCATTCCCCTAAATTTTGGGTTTTAGAGTTATTCCAAGCACTGGACTGTTTGTTTAAAAAAAGCTTCTCCTTCCACTGGAAAGCAGCAGCTGTTGAAAGCAGGTAGATGAGAAGCCAGAGATGAACTTCTGTTGCATTAAGGATCCCCCAGTCTAAAATTGATATTCTTATGAAAGATCTAGATGTCAAAGCAGCCACTGTTTGTGCAAGCACAGCCCCTATCTTCGCTATTCAGATGTGCAATACAGTCCTGGGAAAGGCAGGAATAGAGAAAGTAATTCAGATTAAGAAATGAGACTGCACAAGCAGCCAGTTCAATTTAGGTCTGATTTGGAAGTTTTGCAATTGTTCAAATGCTGTAGGCTTTCAGTGCATTAAAAGCAGTCTTACTATGTGGTTCCACAACATGTATCTTCTCATATCTTTTTAATTATTGTTTCATGCAATGGCTGAACTTTGTGTTAGAAATGTACAAGACATTTTTATTTTTTTTAAGTTACTTTTACAACAACAATTTCACTTTCCAGTTAGAGATGGTGACTATCAGTGAAGACAGGCAACTTCAGAGTCCAGCCATTTTGGAACAGGCAAAGACTACCCTTCAGACTAGGTCTTAAAGAGAAAACTCACATACGCAAATAAACAAAAAAAACCCCCCAAACCAAACCACCCACCCCACACCTTTTGACACATATTAAAAGCAATATAACATTATGCTATAAGTTTTTAAAGGGATATTGCATACTGGTCTGCTGTTCTAAATATCAGTAGGAACAAATTCATCGCTGTGTTCATGTCAAATGTAGTTTAGCCAGTGTTGTCAATGGCATGAAGCAAACGCCTTTTTATTTCCTTTAAATATGAGGCTGTATAAGTGTTATTTGCACAAAACTAAGCAATTGCTTCAATTGTGGAAGAGCAGTCAACGTTCAGTGCTACCTTTTCCATTGACTTTCATGTGAGGCCTTTAGAGCTCATATGTGGATCATACTGATCGTACTCTATAGCCAGCCCTGGCGAGACACATCTGGAATGCTGTGGTCAGGGCTGGGCTCCCCAGTGCTAGTGAGACATGAATATACTGGAGAGAGTCCAACACAGAGCCATGAAGGTAATTAAGGGACTGGAGCATCTGTCGTGGAAGGACAAACTGAGAGCTAGGGGCTCAGGGGGTTCTTATCTGTGTGCAGAAATACCTGATGGGGGTAGCAAAGAAGACTAAGCCAGACTCTTCTCAGTGGTGCCCACTGACAGGTCAAGAAGCAATGGTCACAGACAGAAATGCCAGAATTATATTTAAACATAAAGGTGAGGTTTTTTATTTTTGTTTTGTTACTGTTTTTAAATTGTAAGGCTCACCAACAATCCAAACACGTTGTTCAGAGAGGCTGCACCCTTGGAGATGCTCAAAATGTGACTGGACACAGCCTTGAGCAACCTGCTGTAGTAGCTAACTCTGCTTTGAGCAAAGGGGTTGGACTCAATGATTTCCAGAGCTGTCTTTCAACCTCACTAACCACAGAATCACGGAATGGTTGAAAACTAAATAGGGCTTCTTAAATGGAAAGGTCTGGGGGGGGTGGAGGAAGACAATTCACTGATACTAAATACAAAGTAGAATATGTCAAGAGAGAGACAGGAGATGTCAAGCTGATTATAAAAAGCCGTATCAATAGTGCAACAGATAAGTAGCAGGCACAGCAAAAGCAGCATGTAAATTACACTAATTCCTCATTATCTGCACTCACATCTGCACCGTTTTGTTTAGAAGCCAAACTCCAGTAGCAGTCGTAGAGCCCTGATGCAGCATATGCCGACTTGCCCTTTGATAGTAGCAGTGGAGCCTACAGCATGCCTCCAGTCCACAAACCTAACTCAGAGCTGAGTGGCAAGTCTGCCTACAGGTGAGAGTCTTCTCTTACTCTTACACTGTTAATAAGTCCTCCTTGGGTGTCCAGGTGAATATCTGCTGCATGAAGGTGCTGCAGATAAACTACTGTCACTACTCAGGGAGAGCAGCTGAGGTTATCTTAACTTTACAGATGAAAGCCTTGCTCCTCTCTCTATCTGTTATATGGCATTTTCTATGTTGCAGTCAACAAGATGACTTGCAGTTTGTGTAGACTTAACTAAACTCATTGGTTTTAAACACAGAGATAATCTATGCCATCAGCATCAGCTAGTCTGGTGTCTGTTCCACGTTTGTGCATCAAGGAAAACACTGTCACTGAGTGGTCCTCGCCATCAGTACACAACACTCAGCCCTGCGTTTGATCTTCACAAACAGTTAAGGATGCTTTTAGCAAGCTCCTGGGTGGCTACTGCTGTTGGTAGCAGACAAACACTAAGGGACACAATATACGGTAACTTATTTATTTTCCAGCTGATTTCCAAGCTGGAAGGCTTAATATCCTTGTCTTGCACATAGATCTCCCTGCAGCTCCAAACCGCACTGCCTTATTCCCTACCACACAAACCCACAGCCAGAACACATACGACAAAACTCGTTATCACTGGTAAGTGCTTTTCTTGGAGTATGACTCCAGTCTATTTCTTAATGTCCCCATAGTTCTATATAAAAAAAATATGAGGAGTATAGTACTCATATCAGTTCATGTTGAAGGATTAACACAAACAAAGAAAATCCAGATGCTGGAAAGTAAACAGAACAGTTTTCCTATTTCAACAGTGTTTTCCTATTTGACGTGCTCTGTATTGTCCCTCCACCCCCCACCCCATCCTTAATCTGACTTTCTGCTCAGTGTTTGGAATACTGGACTTTCTGTAACAAAGTACTAGACTGTGCTATTTAGATAAGCAATTGCTTTTCAGAAAGAGCTACCTTGGCTACTTCAGAGAAGCTAACACCATCAAGACTTCTCAAATCTTTTAGGATTCACTGACTTCATAAATACCATGAAGAGAAGTAGGAGGTGGTTTGTTCAAGACAGCCTCGGGAACCCAAATATTCAAACCAGCACGCTTTCTCCAACAAGGAAAAAACCACCAAGGGGCCAGAACAGACAAAGTAGAGCAGAATAGGCAGCTTAAAGGGAGAAGCAAAGCATTTACTGTAGTCAGGGACCAGTTGGCAGCTTAGAAGTTGTCAGCAGCTCAGCTTCTCCATCAGGAGGGAGCAAAATTACATTATTCTCAAAAGATACCAGGCCATTGAGGGGGCAAGCTGTAACACCCTCTGTGGCCCCAGATGGAGGCTCCCACCCACAGGATGGTAGAGTCCCATTTATGTGGGATTCATGACCCAGATCCCACATGGCATCAGTTTCTGACCTTGGGTCAGGCTACCGAACAAGTCTGTACAGAGAAAGAAAGGTAAATACTGAGGCAGGACTGCTGAGATGGAAATCATTAGCAGGATCCAAGAAGGAATGGTCCAATATGGGATGTTATAAAATTGTAAACGGAAAAAGCACCACAGGGACGTTAGCGAGGCTAGTGGTTAACCATCAGGTCACTGGACTGGTATCAATAAAGTTGGTGGAAGACTTGGGAGCATCCAAAAATCAGAGGCACACGGCTGCAGGGGCCAGTCCTTTCCCTCCTGACTAGTGCCTGTCATGGTGGTGAGCACACTAATGTTCAGCCTAATGGCTCCTTAAATCTTAGCCATCTTTTGTGGGTGTTAGCAAATAAATGATGCTTTATAATTTTAACCTGTGTATGTCCTGCTTAGAGAGTTCTTTTGCAGCTGGCTCAAGATACCTGAAGAAACAGACCCAAACATTCCACAGAAATACTTAAGCCAAGGCTGGCTTGGCAGCAGAATCATTACAGATGATCAGCCTAGAGGTAATGATGCTGATATCCATAGTGTATAAGATTCTTTGCTATAAACAGTCTAAAAAGAGAGAAAAATATAGTGACAGATGCTCTATACAGAAGCATGTTTCAGCCCTCTTGAAAATGTTTTTCCCATCCAGACAGAATATGATTTCTTTGGCTTGTACACAAATTAAGCTCTTGATCTGTCTTAGTTTCTAGGAGTGCTCAGCTCTCTCCACTGACTACAGAACAGAGACAACATGGGCTTTCTGCACCTACAGCTGGTGTCTGCAAGTCCCCCCTACTACCTCTGGTTCATGGAAAAACAACTGCACATCATACACAGGAGCAAGTAAGAGACATTTCTCCCCAAATTGAGCACAATTGGCTTCAAATACATTTGCACGTCTTCACCAAGCATCTCCCCTTCTCTACTTTCACAAGTAATACTCCAAAAATCCAGACAGCAGACAAGAACGGGAACAAAAACCCCAACATTTTTCAAGCACTGTTCTTTGGTGCTGTTTGTCCTATTTTCCCCTCACATATCAGACACTACTGATTTGATGCATCACTGCTCCAATCCCATAAGACAGTTGTCACATTATTTGCTTCCATAAAGCACTGGAAAGGAAGTTTTAAATTAATACAGCTTGAATTAAATAATGAAATCTAGGTGAACAGAAAGCAATCCTGTATAAACTAGTTTACACCTTCGGTACTAGTGGTAACAGCTAAAACACTAGTGGTAACCGCTAAAACACTTAACTCACTGCAGCACAGAAGTAATTAGAATAATTTAACACTTTTGAAACAAATACAGAAGTTACCTCAGGAAGTGTTTCATGGTGACGGTTTGGTTTATGTTGCTGGAGCTGTAATCTGTTGATCACTGATGACCTCTTCTTTGCAAGTGATATTAGTGCTGTAGAAATAAAATGGAGATGTATTTACTAACAGAGCAAAAGTGGTACTTAAGTTTTCTAAATCGCTCTTGAAACAAACATCTGTGGAAATACATGGGAAAGATGTTAAGAAATCTCATGTCAATAAAAACAAAATGAAAAATCATAATTTGTTCACTTTTTAGCCTGAGCACACACTTTGACCAGAATATACTATCCATGTCCCTTTTCAGAAAAGTCAAGAATTTGAATAAGACTACAGAATTAAGTGAGAAAGCCTGAAGAAAAATCTAGACAATTTCAAACACTTCTTGTCTTCTTCAAACACCCGTCTGGTTCACAGCAGCTTCCAAGTGGCAGTTTCAAGAGATGTTCATCTCAGTCTGCTCTTAGAAACCTTCTGTTCCCCAGAATCCACAACAGCACTTTGAGACCTTGGGTAAAAGTAGCACGTAAGCAAAGAGCTACTACCGGGCTCTGATTTAATTCACTATAGATGTGAGGTAATCAACTTTCCTGGTGACCAACCTTATTAAATTACACACATGAGGTCTTAAAATAGATACAGTTGACGAGGTTGCCCATCCATACCGAGATCTGGTGTCCTACAGTTAATTTTCATTATGATTACCATTTGCTTCCAGTAGAGGAGAGGAACAGGAAGAATTCCAGAAGAAACATCATAAATATAACCCTGCCCACGTACTGCAGACTCTCCCCAGTCACCACCTCTTTACTTCAGGTTTCTAAAATGGCGTGTTCACATACAAGCGATATCTGACTGAGAGATGTAGACTTCTCAGATTACAGTACTTCATATCCTGTAAAAGGCAATAAAACATCTTTACTTGCTGCCAGAAAACAGAGCACTGTTACACATGTCTGCTATCGGTACAGCTTAATCCAAGACTTGAAGGGAACAAGACCACACTTTCAAGCTCTGTACTAGCTCAAACCACACACAAAGGCCTGAATGAAAGCTGCGCTGTGAAGAAATCATTTAAGAGTCCATTTTTCATTAGTGCTGCATGCAGTGTGCTGAAAAGTACTTGAATGCCTTCAAAATCTGGCCTCTTTAGTCACAAAGTTATAAATCTAGAGAACCTCAAATCTATTTTCTTTTGCGGGACCTACCAGCACTGATGGGATAAAAATCTTCTCACCTTACATTGTTCTCATATTCTTTCCCTTTTACAACTCGCAAGTTTTACAGTATGCTGTTGCCTGCTGACAGGAACAGAACAAGCATTTAAGTTCAGAAAAATGCAGCTATCTTGTTGGATTACATCACATACAGCTTGCTAAAAATATATAATCCCTGAACTGTGAAAGCCTCATTCATTTATATTGTTTTTGACTGGCTGAATCATGTTGCTGTCCCCTGAATACCGCTGTAATTGGTGCTGGCTGCAGTGACACCTGCTCGCAAGGGCAGAGAGATGCTAACATCAAACTCTGGTTCATTAATGAACAGAGAAGGCAGGTTCCTAACACTGCCTGCTACAGCTTTTGATAGGTCTTCGATGACAGCAAGCACAGGGAGCACAGGAGATCGGCGAAAACTGGAGGGGATGTAACCTGCTCCCCTTCTCCAGTCTAATAACTTGCTGTTTAAGAGATACAGTTTGTGAAAGATTCTCACAGCTGAGTCTCAGCTTTTTAGCATCAACTCGAACAAAGGAAGCTTCACCACACTATTTGACCCATAAGGGCAGCAGTGTAAGGAACACGCCAGAAGTGCCAGGAGCTGTCAAATCAAACCCCTCTCAAAGTGTTTGCTGGCCTCAGCCTCTGAGGTCAGCTCCTTCTTGATTCTGATCAAGGTCTTTGCTCAAGATGCTGCTGCTTCTGTACTACTGCTTTAAAGGAGAGAGAAGTTCCACTTGCCGGAACTCCAGAATTGGCTCATGCAAGTGTGGCATGGTAGGAGCTTCAACATACTCTCCCTTCAAGAACAGGTACCAGCTACAGCCAATTATAAATTAATTCTGAATGCTTATTAAAAATGAGACTGTTTCAAAAGCTGCATTTTAAGAAGTCAACACTGCTGTTCGTAAACCCCTGCCTTCTACCGAGAAAGCTAAACTCAAAATAAGGTCACTGGTTGCAAAGAAAAAGCATAACTGACACAGCAAGGCATGACAAGCGGTTAAGTGACAGTTTTGGATCTCTTTAAAAGCCCACCCTTGGAATGACAAGAATAATTCTCCTTGCTCTCTCCCTTTTAATTAAAAGGGAGTGCGTGTGTGTGGAAGTCACCAGAAAGAAACTTTACAGGTGAAGTTCTGATGCTACAGAAGTCAACATCAAAGCCCTCCAGCTTGGAGGGGAACAGTTCACCCTGCAGGCCTCAACAGCTAGTCCCCTACAGCACAGACCCAGCCCGTAGCCAGGTTAATAGAAAGGCTATGGCTTCCAAAGCTGTTTCCTCCACTGGAGCACAAAGCAACCAAGTTCCACCTGACTCTACCAAGAACGTTTTCAAGACTAGAGGCAAGACTTCCAGAACAAACAAAAGTACAGAAAGCCTATGCTGCTGTCTTGGTTCATAAGGTAAAAATTGTTCTTTAATGTCTGGCTGACAGGCTTTGCAAACGCTGTCATCTGCTAAGTACAGGGATAGGAACTAACACCATGCTCTGCGATTCTGCAGCAATCCACAAATGTGGGCACACACATACACACAGCTCTAAGCTGTGGACATCCAGGCTAGGCTGGGAAGGCAAATCAGAAAGCAAGAATTTACAGTCATCTTCAAACAAGTAGGACTGGAGGGCAGCATTCCCCTTTTCCATATACCTCCATAAGTGATCCTCTAGGGGAGTTCAGTAAAGATTTTCTGTGAAGAAGTGTTTAAATTCTTTAAAAAGATTGTTACCGCAACTAACAGCTGAGTAAGTTCAACTTTCATAAACCTGTAAAGCCACAAGATCTAATTTCTGCCGACCTCTTTTCCTCTCAAAATGTAATAGATTTAAGTGAAAAAAGAAACAAAATCCCATACAAAATAAACTAGTACTCTATTTTACTTCCAGTAAAGTTGTTACAGCATCCCGGTGAACAAGAAGAGCAGCTATTTACACCACTTCAGGGTTTGCCCCAAAAGTTTCAGTCACTTGCCATTACGTATGCTTAGAAAAAAACCCCCACATTTAGGGTCAGGGAGAAGGACTTGACTTACAGCCTCCTGTTTTCTAAGGAAAAAGATGGATATCTGCAGATCAGGAAGGCTTTCATGGTCCACTTGTGGGAAAGGAAGACACATAGGAGAAAACAGATTTCTACAAGTGACAGATAAACAGGGTAATAAATGTTCGTGAGCTTCTTGAGCACAACTATACAATACAGTTGAGAAACTGACAGCAGTTGTGGAGAGACTGAAATACAAGTTTCTGAAGACTTGGCTTCCTGTACTTTTGAAATATCACTTTTNGCAGTGGGACAGGTTGCCCAGAGAGGTTGTGGATGCCCCCTCCCTGGAAGTGTTCAAGGCCAGGTTGGATGGGGCTTTGGGCAACCTGGTCTAGTGGAGGGTGTCCCTGCCCATGGCAGGGGAGTTGGAACTAGATGATCTTTAAGGTCCTTTCCAACCCAAACCATTCCATGTTTCTATACACACATTTTCTCACTGAGGAACCTGCAAGATACTTCCCCTCTTCTCCTTTCGTAGGCAGCTTTTCAGCCTTTTCCAATTTTAAGTCATGCAGCTGGACTAAGCCTAAAGACAAGTAGGTTTGACTTTGTTAGCTACCTTTCATTAATTTCCTACAAGTAACTTAAACCAAAACCACAGATCTACCACTGAAAACCTCTTGGCCCAATGTTTAAAGATTGCTCTTTGGCATGAAGAGACTTATGTTCTAAGGCCCTTGGTTGAGGATGATGGAGTAAGAATACAGTTTGGATCTCCCATACACTCGAGTTTCTCAGCTTGCAGGATTTTATCCCATACCACACCACTTCCACAAATCAACCTCTTCCTCACTCCCACAACACACCCACGTACTCACTCACTGCCAGTTGTTTCTTCCAGTTTATCTTAAACCAGACAGGTATTCCCCCTCCTAAAACTAGCTGCAGCTTTTCTTGGAAGAGAATCACTACTACTATTACAATCACATAGAACAGCAAAACTATTGCAAGATCTGTCTCAAAATATAGATGAAGCTTTCCTTAAATAAACGTTAAGTATTTGAATTCTTGTAACTGTATGATCTTTTAAGTAGTATAACAAAATATGGATCAATCTGAAAGGTTAACAGTTGCTGGAGGCTGAAAGAAGTAAGAATAAGCCTTAAAAGTCACAAAAGTCACCTCTTTATCTGAAGCTAAGGGTTTGCTTTGTTTGTCTTCAAGAAAGCTGCAGATACAGCTGACGGAAAAAGTTGTGTTACTTAATATAAATCACCATATCTGCACAGTAAAATATAAAACCAAGGTAGTTTTCTTCACAATGTTTGTCTTGCAAGCTAATGACTCACCTTGCATATTGCAACCATCTTTGGAATGTTTTTATTCTAATTATAAAGAAAGAATAGCTGTGCTGAAGAGACAAATCATCAGAACCATTAAGATGAGCAGGCTGAATATAGGACTTTGTTTATATGGATCTTTAGATTACAGTTCATCCAAACTTTCCTTTTCACAAACAAACAAACAAAAAAAAAAACCAAAAAAAAACCCCACACAAAAAACACCCCCCCAAAACAAACAAACAAAAAAACCAAAACCCACAAACAACACAAACCAAACCCAACCAAAAACCCCAAATGTTTGAAACTACATCAGTCATCTTGATCTTGAGCGAAAAAAAAAAAAAATAAAAAAAAATCATTAATTCATTCACTTAATTTTAGGTTTAGTTGTTACAGTTTCAAAGTAGATGCTTCTGAGCTGAATGCCACCAACTACCATCATGATGTTGATTTCAGGTTGCACCTTCTCTTTCCAGTAGCATCCTGGGTTGCCACCTATCCTTCATTCACCTCAAAATCCTATGTGCATTTATTTATGAGGGACAACAATCTTGAGCCTTATGTCACTAAAAGAGTTTTGCTACTGTATTTTCCATTATTTTTGCTGATGGGGATGTTAATGCTTCTCTATCCTGAACACCAGTCTGCAATAACTAAAATTAGAAAGGGGAATAATAGCTGATATACGTTACAAAATGTCCCTTGAGGTCCTGGTGGATAGTAAGCTGGCCAGAAGCCAGCAGCATGCAAAGACAGACAACAGCACCCTGGGCTGCAGGAACACAAGCAGAGCCAGTAAGCAGATTGAGGGAAGGGATTATCTTCCTCTGCTCAGCACTCTTTGGACCATATTTAGACACTGTCTAGTTTTGGGCCCCAGCAATACCCAAAAGACACCAACAGACTGGAGAGAGTTAAGCAGAGATGACTGAGGTGATGGGGAGAGGCTGAGGGGAGATGGGCTTGTTCAGCCTGGGGCAGAAACAGCTCTGGGGGGACCTAACAGCACCTCCGGTGCCTACAGGGAGGTCATCAAGAAGTCTTGGATATACTCTTCACTGCAGTGTAGGGCAGGAAGGTGAAAACCAACAGGCATAAACAGGAAAGGTTCAGTGTGGATATAAGGCAGTTTTTTTTCCCCAAGAGGACAGTCAGGCAGTAGCACAGGTTGCCCAGAGAGGCTGTGCAGCCTCCATCCTTTGAGGTTTCAAGCCCCAAATGAATGAAGCCCAGAGAAGCCTGACTTCAGAGCTGACCTTGCTGTGAGCAGGAGGTTGGGCTGGAGACCCTCTATGGTTCTGTCCTGGCTCTGGCTAGGATAGGGTTAATTTCCCCAGGAGCCAGGCCAGGTGAGCCAGGCTGGCTGGGGGCTATTCCATACCGAGTGACGCCATGCTCACCATAAAAGGGGGTAGTCAGGGAGCGGTGGGTTCGCACAGCTCTGGGACGGTCTGAGCGTCCGGTCAGTTGTCAGATCAGTAAATTGCTTTCTATTATCACCCACTGTGAATATCTGTTATCAGTACTGTTGTTGATTGTTCCCTCTCCCTTGCCGTTATAGCAAGAACAGTGCGTAGACCTCTCCAAGTCAGACCACATCCTGGGAAACGGCTCCATTGCCCAAAAGGCTCTCAGGAACAGGTCATCTTAAACTCCAGTTCCATGGAGTTCAAAAACACTTTGTGTTGGTTCAGAAGTGGCTTTGCCTGACACCAACAGATGCATTCACTGCCAGGACCCACCTCAAGGATCAACAGCAGATGCCTGTTTTGTGTGAGTTCAGTTTCCCCTCTCAGTACAGAAGGGTATTTTCATTTCCATGTGCCTGAGATGAGACTGTATTCAGCTTCAAGCGTTCTTTAGAAGAAACTCTTGGAACAAAATGTCACACTTGATTGATGAAGCTAATAAGCAAGACTTGACTTCAGTCACACTGTCACAGGTAATAAGATTTTTTCCTCTCCTAATCTCCATCACACATTGACATTTTATGTTTCTGTATTTCACTAAGAAAGCGAGGGAAAGGCTAGACATGAAGTCAAAATTCACTGAATTTTAGTCCTCTCTAAAAGAGCCTGTGAGCACAACACAACACAATTAAGCAATACAAAGAAAGACTTAAGACAGTAAAAACTTAAAATCACAGCAGGGTTCAGGGCAGAAGGAGCACAAAACCCCCCTCCCCTCAGACCACAGAACAGTGCTTTGAAAGTCTCTATTTCTGTAGTCCTAACTTAACTCTTCACTTCAGTCGACTACCACCTCTTTAAAGTGATAAATACTCTCACAGAACTAAGAGAGAAACAAGGAAGCATCCAAAGTGTCTTACAACGCCTGTAACAGGCAGTCATGTAGGACTGCATTTCAAGAAAACTTACTTGCCAGATCTCATATGGCAAGGTACCTCTAACACCATCCAGTTAACTACGCACTGCAATTCCTCAGTAGATTTTTTGCCCAGTGACAACCAACTTTGCGCAGATAACATCAACCCCAAACTCAGTGTTGTAGAAGCATCTTACAGTTCATTGTTGATCTCTGCCCTTTAAAAGAAAAGGGTTGTTGTTCTGTCCATGACTTTTTAAAGCAAACTATATCCCAAAAATTCTACAAAGGAGACGTACATGTAGACAGACATACTTTGCATGCAGAGGTAATAATCTACTTTTACCAATTTCTATTAGCTTTGCTCTATTACAATGTTGAAAGATGTTCAGGGAAAAAATTGTGTGAAGTCACTTCAGGCTACCAGTGAAGACTTCACTGGGTACATTCTATTTCTAATACTAAATATGAAGTTAAAAACCAGAGAGGAAGCTTTCTACACCCAGAGTACTGCAAACTGTAATCAGAGGCGTAACTTCAGCAGGAATCAAAATATCCAAGTGTTGTCTCTCTATATAATGTTTCTATCCTTAACAAGCTTACTCTACTGATTGAAGAAAGTGTATTTTATCCAGAAGAGTTTTGAGTAGATGATATATCAACTAAAAATAAAGTCTCATGCTTGCAAACAGCTTTCAACCCACGACTTTTTTTCCCTTTCATGCATTACAGAAAGGCATCATTTTTAGCCACTTCTCATGAACTTTCACTTGACCCCTGATGAGTACACCCAAGAGAACAGCAGTATCATCTTGGTGGTTCATGTGTGCCTACATGGTTTGCAGCGCAATGTTTCTGGCCTACTTGCTCTGTTTCCAGACACACCGTACAACAGCTTGTACTGCAAGGAAGTCTGTTCTAAATAAAACATCACACTTTGTAGCAACATTCCTTCAAGTTTAGAATAAATCTTACGAGACTGGATGCATAAAATCCAAAGAGGCTGCCTGGTTAGCTCCCAGACTAATCGCTGCAGAAGCTCCATGGAAAAAAAACAAAACAATTATTTCCAAAAGGGAATGACTGATGCTCTTTTGCCTTCCCTTCTTGGTTTCCACCTCATTGACTAGATGAGAGGAGGGTACAAGGTAAAAGGCAAAGATGAAGTATTCACTTGCTACCAAAAGTCTAGATTTGCTTTAGAGCTCTACCAATTCCCAACACTCAGGTGTTTACAGGGAAGAAACATCATCCTATCAATGGGTCACATGCAGATCTCTAATATGTCAATAGAATTACACCAGAGATGCTTGCTCTATCCTTTCCAACATCTGTTTTATTTGCTTGGCACAGGTAGAATTAATCCAGCCATCAGATCAATACAACCTCACACCAAGCATCAGCCTGAAAGCATGTAGCACTAAGGACTTCCATATTTATTTTGTTATCTGACAACCACAACAAAAAAACAAACAAGGACACCAGATGTGTCAGGACAAAGGCTGGACACTGCTTTCAGGCTAGATGAGCATAAAGCAATTGATTTACGCAGGAACTTGGTGAAGGTCAGACACATTTCGTAATGATCTCACAGAAAATTGTTTCATGTGGTGCCTAGTTTTCCCATCAATGCATCCAGATTACTTTGGCATGCAAGTGACAACATTTCCATGAAACTCCAAGACAGACACGCAGGAGTAGGGTACATAACAGTTTCTGCATGTCCTTCTGTAATGCTACAGGCACACTGTTCCCTAAGACAGGGTTCAAGAATAATGATGTCATGAAGCACCACATTTGTGAAACTGAGCATCCTATAGCAAGTGTTATGCACCAGCTGTTAATTGCCTGAGGTCCTGCAATCTGCAGAGGAACCACAATAAATGAGCAACACACTTAATCTGCAGTCAAGAGAACTAAAAATCCCACTGCAGTTTTTTGCAGACTTCATGGCCTACTATTTCATCTCCTGTTTGTTGCTCAGTGAGACGTTCTGCATCTCAAGGGGCAGGAAACCAGGACGGCTCCAAATACATGACCTTGCTGGAAGTTCTGGTTATGTGCTTGCTGCCCAGAAGAACATGTGCAGGGTAGCTTGCTCTAGTTTTACCAATGTCTGGGGTGAGAAGTAGAAAAAAGAATCTATTTGCCCATAGAAACTAGAAAGTTTTCTTAAGTTGCTGCAATAAATATTGCATATTGCAAATATAACTCCATGGTTTGGCTGAAAATGGCTTAAAGCCTTCTTTAGGGAAAAGTTTTGAATGGTAATATGACAAAAAAAGAAAAAAAGAAATCACTTTAGGGTTATCTTCCAAAGTCTGTTATTCAGACAGGACTTTGTACCAGCAGCCACCAGTTGACTCAACTTGAAGACTCACAAGTATCTTACTGAATTTTAGTTTCCATTAACAAGGATTGTGAACAACTGTGAAAGTGACCATACTTAGATGCACTTCACTCTTCTGTAGCTAAAGCTATCTCCAATCAGCACCAAAATCAAGCACTGCTGCTATAAGTAGCAGAGAAAGTGAGTTTGATGTCAGGGACATTCACAGCAAGGAGGGACACCGTAACACAAACACCCCTCTAACATGACAAAGCAAAAGGAAAATATGATGAAGATCTGCAAAAGGTAAAGATGGAAAGAATGGTTTGAAGGTCAATACAGTTATACAAGCTGGTAAGCAAGACTGATAAAACACACTGTCAGGCACAGCCCAGGAACCATCCTTCTGTGGTAATCACGCAAGATGCCCTTTCTCAACCATGTAGGGGAAAAAAAAAAAGTCAGTGGCAAGGGAAGGGTGAGGTGCCATAGTGCTCCTTCCCTCTGCCAATTCCTGCTCGTTCCTACCAATCTGACTCTCAGATAGAAAAGGATGCTTGGCAGAGATTTGATAGTAGAAGACTGGAAAGGGAGGAGAAGACAATGTGAGGAGAGAGGAGAAAAGAAGACCATTGTTCCTGCAACACCATTACCAAGGGGGAAGAAGAACAAAAGAGAGCCAGGAAGAATACAAACTAGGACAGGATGATTGGCAGCATTGCCATAACATACTTGTTCTTAACACAATGCAACACAAAGTCTTCTTCCCTCAGCATCTCTTTCTATTTAGAATAGTGGGGCATACATTTTTATAATCCTGTACTTTACCTCATCAATGTAAAGCAATAGTTAGAAAAACTTATCAAGGAAAATTAGTAAAACAAGTTTCTAGAATGCTTGCCACTGACATACCCATAATAATTTAGTAATAGGAACTGATCTCATCCTTGAGATGGTAACCTGTATGATATAGCACAACGTGCAGACCAAAATGTTCTCCAGATTCAGTGGGTTGGCTGTTTTCAGTGAGGTTTGTTGTTGTTGGTTGGTTGGGTATTGGACTGAACAGTGACCGCAATCTCACCTTTCATCTAGTCCCAAATTGCTTGGTTTGCATATGATGTTAACTGAGTGTTCAAGATGCACAAAAGCAAGAGCAGTCCCTCATGCTGAACCACTCAACTTCCCCTCTGGAAGAAAAACATCCCTCAGAGTTTCAAACAATCCCTACAATGCAATAAATAAGGGTGGGCTGGGAAGAAAAGCCACTGCAGCTAAAACAGCCTGTAGTATGAAAAACCCTAATGCTGAAACATTTTTCTCTTCAAAAGGGAAATGTCAGTCCTACAGTTCTTGGGCATCTCATTTGCATACAGGTGCCTAAAGATTCCAAAGATGTGTATAAAACCAACAAGCCTTGACCCAAAATACTTGTATTGTAGGTGCTCAGGACAAACAAGGTTCAAAGAAGAACATGACTGTCCCAGATCCTTGGAGATATCATTGTGGTTCCCCACCAAACAGTTGGGGCAGACTGCGTGGCATTTTCTTAATTTGTGCCCAGGGTATATCCTGTTTTGCATATCTTCCCCTGGGAGCACCATCTCTCCTCTCCCTTCCTCACTCTTCTCCCTTCCACAAATGCTTCAGCAAGAACTCCTCTTTTCCTCCTTCAACCCATCTGTTCTGCTCAGGCTGCTTTAACACTGACAGCGTGAAGGCCTAGCAAGCCCAAATTTAACAAACCCCACATTGATCTTAGTGTTTCGGAGGCACAACCTGTTTGATGGCACACATCCAAGGCAATGTTGATATGGATGTGGCTTTGTGAAAGCAGAGTGGGAGAGGGAGTAAGAGACTTGCTCTTATAACTGCCTACTTGAGCTATGGAAGAGGACTACAGTTTCCATGGCCACAGGACTGCTTTGTACTAAGGTGCCCAGTTCCTGTCACCTGCACGCCCACCCAATTGTGCAGGTATTATCAGTGCAGTAACAACTTGTTGCTACACCATGGACAATACCCAAAGCATGTTGGAGGACAAGAAAAGGTAGGGATTTATTTTTGGTTTTAAATATATAAATAAGACTACTAAAATATTTTTTTTTAAAAAACTCAGTGGCTAAACTTCTGTTTGTTAACAGTGCAATCTGGAACTGGCTATAGGATCCCTAGCTCAATATGCTGATCCCAGTGGCATCACAATTTTGGAATCCTGTGAAACTTATCACTTCACTTTTGGCAGACACAGTCACACAATATGGGCTTGTGTGGCAGGTGGTACATAGGCTAAGGAATAACTCTTTCATTTGTGAAATTGATAGCCGGTTGTACACACTTCTAAACAAGCAGTCTTTACAGAAACAGCCTTTCTTCCTCACACACCTTCAGAAGATACCAGTTAACTGTGAATGAATTAGCAGCACACTGCAGAGAGCTGTGGAGACAGGACCTCATATAACTCATTTTCTTAGTTTTGTTTGGTCCTGCCCTTTAATCTCTTTGCCTGAGCATCCTTCCCTGAAGGAGTAAAATACCTACCAAACACAGGAGCTACAGCTACATCAGTGCATAGCACAGACCAACAGAAGTGGGTCTGCTGAAGAAAAAATGGTGCCAAGCTACATAGATGGCGGGGGGAAGAGTGTTTTTAAACGAAACAGCTGATACAGACACTGGAGTAGCTCCAGCCTGGTCCCCAGGACTGAACGCCAGGTTGCAGTCGGTGTACTCCCAGAACAGACCCTCCCATTTATTCTCAGGTGCTCCAAGACTCGTCCACAAAGTGAGGTGAAGAACAAAAAGCAGGGACAATGGGGACGTTTGCTTCAAAACCACAATCTCCATCTCAGCTAAAACATTAGTGTAGCCATGTCTATTAAGACTAAAACCACCTGTGAAGTAATTCCAGGTACAATACCACCAGAGAGGGCAGTGCTTACAGGTACACACTGTTTCCTATAGACAGTCATGAGGACCACAGGATCCTGTACCTCCTAAACCTGCTCTAACAAGTTGCAGTTTCACTTGGTCAATCTCCACATGGTTTTTAATTCCAGTCTTTGCACTACCTGTATTTCTCCTGTTCCCCAGGCTCCTCTGCACATCTGTGACTGTGGCTAGCTGAAACAGAACAAATTGCTTGGTCTGAGGATCTGCAGATAGATTAGGACATGTTAAAAACACCACACCCAACCACTTGGTTCCACTCAGCTACTATATCCACTGTAAGTGCTGAGAACTATCTTGAAGGGCCTCTCAGCCGACAAGAGTTTGCTCCCATTTTGCAGGAGAGGGGGACATAGCACTCCAGAACAAACTGCCAGAAGGCTTTGAAGCTAACAAACTTGGTGTGAGGCTCTTCACTGGGTTTAAGCTAAAGTGGATGAGAACTGCTCACTGAATTACAGCTAAGAGGTACTTTTAAGAAACCAGTATCTTTCACACAAGACACAGTAATTGACTGGAAGTGTTACCAGAGCAGGACTCCTGGTTTAGTTTCATTGGGAGAGTTCAGGTCTCTTGTAGCGAGACTGCTCTGAGACCTGAACCACCACAAGGCAACTGGAGAAGGTCTCCAGAGGATGTGTCAGATACTCAAGCTGGAGGTGAGCCAAATCCTTCGTGTAAACATATCACTTTGTCTTGAAACAAATTCTGGAAACAGGTCAGTTTACCACTAAAATGCTTGCTTTACCTTGAAGAGTGCTCACGCAGTCCCACGTACCACTCAGAAGCGACTCAGGAAGCTGTTCCCGCAGCCTCTGCTGTCAGACGACTCTTTCCACCGCCTGGCAGGAACGAGCAGCGTTTGCAGCGTTTCCACCTCGGGCTCAGGCTTAGCAAATCCTGCGGTGCCGCGCAGCTCAGCACTGGGGCTCAGCTATGTGGCTGAGCTCACATCACATTACGTGGATGCTGAGGATGCTAAGGCTGTACCACAGCCTCAGTCCTGCACTACCACAACCATTCTCCACATCTTTTTACATCAGTCTCATTTTTCATTTTATTTTTCCTTTATCCTTCTTTCCTGACTGGAATCTCACCACCTGGCTTCCTTTCCAGTATTCCAGTAAAGTCTGCCCTGGAGTTTACCCTTCTTGCGTCCTCCTCAAAGCTTGCATTCAAGGAGGGTAACATATTTTATGCAGTCTTTCGGCCTTCATCACCGAGAAAAAGATTTCAAAGGAATGTCAAATAAAACAAGCTTTCCAATCAAGAAGGCTGAGCAGATGTTAATAAAAAATAAATAAATTTGAGTCTCGTGAACCAGAGGACATTAAATCCAATAAGATTTGATCTCCAGGCAGCCCAAGCTTGCTCTTCTTGCAATTTTCTGCTAACACTTCAAATGACCCCTTGGGAAAAATAAAGCTTGCCTGGTTCTGTATAGCAGTTATGCCCTGTCTGTACAGCTAAACAGTATTTTTGTTAACATTGGTTGTAGCTGATCACAGCTTAACTCTAAGTACAGGTTCTCTGGGCAGTTTTAAATACAAGATGATTTAAATACTAGCAGCAGCCTGGAGCCCTACACACACCAGCATTTGTGCAACAGCATTTTCTCTGCTTCACCACCGCAAGCAGCAGCACGACTCCGTTTGCGCAGGGGAGATGACAGATAACAAAATAACCACCTAACGCAACATAGCCCTGAAGTTTCCCCTCCTAAGTATAGCTTAGCTCAAGGGGCTGTAATTCCCCAACGAGAGTGACAGAAAGATGGTTGATCAGAGAAAATTCCTGGGTTCACAAGAGTCAGCGCAGCTAATGTGATGTTGCCCCATGGCTAGTAAAGCCCTGTCTCAAGAGCCGAGCAGGCAAAGCATTCATAGACACTTTGGTTATGTGCTTAGCCCTAGCAGGTTTTTACACTGGCAGAACATGTGTTACCACATATCAGTGAACTAGCAGGAAAGTTAACACATGTATTCCGTTACACGATTTTCCATTGTTTAGTGCTCTCCTGGAAGTATTTGCTGCTGGTTTTCTGTCTAGAGTGATACATGCAGCATCTGATGCTGTCACATGATTTAACTCCTGAAAATCATAGGCTTCCTGTCTCCGAGCATCTATTAGGCTTGGTGATAAGTCAATTGCTATAGCAATGTGGTTCTGCATTAGCTTTAGCTGAAATACTGCTTAAAATCATATGCAAATTATGATAATTGAACAAGTAAAAAGATATTTCTGGATATAATTCCACCTGTTTGGTTTGGAAACACAGTGGTCCACATTTTTTAAGAAAGTCACCACGCTTTCCTAAGAATCAGTAAGTCTCTTCTGTACTTGCGCTTGGCTAAAAATTCTAAATAGACCTAAGTATGCAACACCTACCGAACTACTGCACATAACGAGTCTTTTGCTGTTCTCATTTTAGGGAGACAAGATGTTCTTATCACAAGCACACCCAACTGCTTCAACTATTCAAGGATCTACCCCTACAAAATAATGTTCTTTAAAAATGCCTAATGAAATGTTTGAAACAGAAGGCAAATGGTAAGCTTGCTGTAGTGCACAGGGATGATGTAGGATTTAAGAGAGATGCCATTTCTTCTACTTCATTTTAGGATAAATTAGGATAGCAAGAGGAGAGAAGAACGAAAACCTGGATTTACTAAAGCATGCAAGCCCCAAAATAAATTTCTTTCCGTTTCTAAAATGGCTCCTTTGTTTCAAACGCCTTTGTCACAAACACCAGCTTGTTGTGATCTGACTGTCGAGTTGACTGAATTGGGACAAAGGTGTTGTCCTCCCCCCCGCCCCCATTCTGACATACACTTTAGCTACTCTCTTTTAGTCATTTTCATGGAAATGGTTAAGAAAAGCAGAAACGGCGAGGACAAAGAGAAACATACAAGACTACAGACATCAATCCTAGAGTTAACTCAGGAGCAAGTGTAACTTCAACCCACAATGACCATGAGGGGAGATGAAGGGGAGCTAGGGAAGAAGAGAGTGCCACGACAAACAAACAAATAAATAAATAAACCATCGTTATCACGCCCACATCTCGGTGCACTGAGGTCCACAGACCTCGGGGCAGCTGCGCACCGCGGCGGCGGGGCAAGCCGGGCCGGCGGCCCCCTGCGCAGGGCGGGCAGCCGGGCAGGGCGCGGAGCACACTGCGGAGCCGCAGCGCCGTGCGCCTGGCTGCCGCCCAGCGCCGGCCTCCTCCAGCCGTCCCTTCGCGGTTTACAAAGGATGGGGGCGTTAAAAACAAACAAACAAACAAACAAACAAAAAAAACCCCAAAACCAAAAAACCCCCCACGACAACAACCAAAAACCCAAACACGCAAACCACCCGGCACCACACGCCCCCCCCCCCGTTTCCTTACGCCGCAAGGGCTTCCTAGGGAGAGTCCCGCATTCAAAGGGGCAAAACTTCGCTCCCACCGCCGGGTGGAGAGAGGGGCAGGCAGCGCAGGGGGCTGCGATGCGATGCCCGGAGCCGCCTCCCGTCGCTAGGCGACCCGCGGGGCCACCGGCAGGGCCCACCGCCGCCGCCGTGCACTCACCGCTCCGCGCTGCTACATCCCCATAGCGCGGCGCAGCGCAGCCGCCGTCCCGGGCCGTCCTTCCTCACCGCGCGGGTGCGGCGCTACCGCCGCCGCGATCTGGGTCACCCGACGCGGCGCCCGGCGAAGGTGGTGAGGAGGAGGAGGAGGAGGAGGAGGAGGAGGGCGGGTGGCGGTGCCGCCTACCGGCGAGCGCGGGGGGAGGCTGCGGCGGGGCCCGAGCCCGCCCCGCGGGGAGGGGAAGGGACCGGTGACCGCTGGCAGCCGGCACGCAGGGAGACCCCGTGGGTGCGTTGGCTCCCCGAGCGCCGGCTGCCAGCCGTCCCCGGTGCAGGATGCACCTCTCCTCCCTTTTTGACCTTCCCCTGTCCCAAAATGGAGCTGGATTTCCGACACCTTTCTTCCCCGCACTTGGCAAGGAAAGGCGATACCTGTCTGCACTTGATGGGAGTCCGGCCACAGGGGTACGGTTAAGGTCCCGGGTAGCTAGGGTAGTATCCAGCGAGTCAGCATCCTGCCTCCATATCCCATCCCACCCACCTGTCAAGACGATCAGAACCTCTTCTTCCCCAGCAGGGTATCCCGAAGGCTTTTGATCTTCAAAGTTTAAAATCTGCTCATCAGGATCACAAGCATGCCGGTCTGGCTCTCCGCTCCAAGAGGATAATGACTGTTGTCTGCAGCATCCACAGAATCATTTAAAGTTGCCCAGTGCTGGAACTACTGCCGGCAGGCAAACAGTCTGTGTTTCTGTTCATCCTTACCGCTGCATGCATCTGTCCAGATGTTCCTCTGAAGCTGTAAGCAGGCTGTCAGGCCACATTGGCATCTCCACATCATCCAATAGTCTTGGGTTTTCAGACGTCCTTTGAAAATGCTAATTAACCTCTTTTTCAAAGTGTTTTCTATGCCTAACCTGAAAATAGCTTTCTGCATGTCTGCTAAGGCAGGGCCCACCAATTTCTTCTCTTTTAATTTCTTCTGAATCTCCTTTTTCAGTCATTTTGATCCCATAATCAACTGCCACATTCAGGAAGTACAGCGAAAACATTAGGGTCACCAGGTTAAACATTTAACGACTAGGAAATGCTGTTCATGTCTTACACTCAAGGCAAAGCAGGCTGCTACTTAATCCCCCTCCTAGGTAGAGCTATGTAGTCCCTCTCCCACCTCTTGACACCAACATGCCTGTTCCACCTGGCTGGCCGACGCTGGTGATCTGCAGGGACAGATCTCAGCCCTGAATGGCAGGGACAGGTCTCAGCATCCTCTGCTACGGCCACGCTGTCCGTTAGCAACCAAGGTCCAATGCTCAAAGGAACCCACTAAATGATGGGTATCAGACTGAACCTTTATTACCTCATCTCATATTTGCCTCATGTTTTGCACCTTGAAGTAAGTTTGCAAGCTTCATTTCGTGCACTGATGCAACTAGAAAAGTAGTTCTTTCTCCTGCCTCCTGCATTATGGTGGTTTTTCTCATTACTCTATCCCAACAAATCCCCCCACACACACATGCAGATCCTTGCTCTCAGTTCCTGAGCCTGCCAGGAACTGCTCTAGCACTAGGTTGGAGGAGCCACTGCAGGTCATTGCTTCTCTGAACAGAGTAAACCCAGTACTGGGGAACTTTTCAGTGGCCTCAGGAGCAGAGTTCACTTATGCTTCCCAAAATAAGTTGGGAACAGAGCTTTGTGAGACCATTCATAATTAAGCAAGATCCATCGTGAGCATGAAAAGCCAGGTCCATGCTGAAGAAGTAGCCTTACCTTCCCAGATGCCATACTCTTGTCCACAAGTGTGGAGGAATTTAAAATGTAAGCTAGAAAGGCTCATTGACTCTAGTCCCTTCATGTTATGGCAAATTTAGGGAATCAGACCAAGAGGTCTGGAGTTTCCAGATGGCCTCCTGCCTGTCCTCTGGAATCACACAGTAGTAGTACACAGCTATACTGTACTCATGCAGTGCCGTTTCAGACTTGACTGGAGTTTTACAAATCCCTTGTCAGCAGATTGCAGTTTGATGCACCCATTCCCTCGGTGTCTTGGGATGGAAGTTACCTGGATTATTACGCCTCCTGTGCGTTCAGCATCATGGAAAGTTGAGGCAAAACAGGATTTTAAAGCTAACACGGGCCTGGATTAAAAAGCCCCCAGCTCTTTTGCTTATAAGCAGTTACAGAACATTTTACTATGCTATACATTCCTTCTAACAGCATAATTATTTTTATTTTATGGCAAATTAAAGAAATTGTGCATTACAGCAGAAATATAGCCTGTACTTAAAAGTGGTAGTGAAAAACATATTAGAAAAATAGATACAGGACCCCACTAGTTGAGCAATGTCACACTTCTCCAGCAATAGCTCGCACAGCCTGCTGTGCGTAATAAAACCCAGCGAGGTCACCTGCATGATTAATTTAGCATTAGAAAGAAGGTGACAGAAGAAGCAAAAAAGCCAGACGGCAACATACCTAGCTCAGATATTGCTGAAAAATCAAAAGCTCAAGTCCCTCATTTTAGATAGAAGCCCTTGTTGTTGCACAATTTACTGACAGACAAGATTGATAAGGAGCACACGTGCTATGCCCTTATGAAGAACCTAATGTGTTTTGACACCATCCAGCATTTTTCTCAGATGTGCCACCCAAGCATTATTAAATGCACTATAAGGAGTTACATTTTAGTTAATGCTTGTATCATATTAGTTTGCTTTCTTTTTAACAAATAACATTTTTCATTTTGTGACAATACAGATGGTGGCAGCAATACTTTAGCTGTGGTTGTATTCTTTTACTTAAAACAGACAAGAAAAAGAATATATTTTACCTAACAATCCTACTACTCCCAGAATAGTCTTAAAAATTGTAGTAAAGAAAGATAAGGAAGGAATAAAAACACCCACCACATCCACTTACATAAGGAACTTTGTTACCTTGGTTTTTAAAATCTATAGTCCTAATTATCAATTTGTTTAGGTTTTATTCAGGATGAGTCAGGTTACTCTCAGCATAAATTAAAACCTTCTCAGGCTGCTTTCAATCTTCCTCGGGGTGCCCTGGGCATCGGGGGACCCTTTTGTCAGCTGGGAATTATCAGGGTGTGATAAACCACACCCTTGTTGTTCACCTGCTAGCAGTTTTCCCCGTGACCTGTGGATCAGCTAAAAGGTTTTCTTTTTTATTTCTTAGTTTTTGATCTTCTGTCTCTATTAACCCAAGTGTGATTTAAGAGACCATAATACATTAGGTAACTGGTGCCAGTGCCCCGCGTTTAAAAGAAAATTGCTGTAATGGCAGCATACTGCTAAGTATAATGATACTTGTGATATCAAAGGAACAATAGAGGATTAAGTACTGCAAGACCAGCTGCTGTGTTTCTTTATTACTTTGACAGAGCTGATCAAACTTTTTTGCTGTGGGGAAATGTTTTGCATTAAAAAGGTTCTGCTTTTCTCCTAGTACTCGTGCCTACTGGAACACATGAAGTCTGATTTCAGTTTAAACAGCTAATTGCTCTTACTCCATAGGAAAAGGCATCTCACCACTTGTCATTTGGAAATCCTTGTGTTTATATGAAACTGCATGGGAATTTGGTGTTAGACCTCTGTAAGAAATGATCAACCGCTAGTATGAGGTGAAATGGAGCCTTTCCAAAGCCAGTAGCAAGCAGATAACAAAAGAATGCTGTAATTAGTGAGTCTGATGGTAGCTACAACTTTTGTTCACAGAAGAATCAAGCTCAGATTACCTTAGGTGTAGGATATCATCAAGCAAACATCCAGTTATGTCTTCTGGGAGGTGTTATAAGGGCAAAGTGAATGTAAAGGTGTGGATGGAAAGACAACATTTGTCTGAGTACAGCTTGTCGCTATTCTGCACACATGGAGCACCTCCCCCACGAGGACAGGCTGAGAGAATTGGGGTTGTTTAACCTAAAGAGAAGGCTCCAGGGAGACCTTGTAGCAGCCTTCCAGCACTTAAAAGTGGCCTAAAGGAAAGATGGGGAGGGAGTGTTTATCAGGGGCATGGAGCGCTAGGACAAGGGGTAACTTCGGTCAGAAAGTGCCAGACTCTCAGCAGGACACCCAGAGCCAGCAGGTACCCAGTGGGGAGCAACCCCTTGGCCACAGCACCCACCCACCGCTCTGAGAGCCTGAGTTTGTGCTTTTAAGTGGTTTCACTCACATGCACTTGCAGCTGTGTTTTTCTGCAGCCAAAGAAAAGGTCCCAGCTTTAAGATGAGGACATTGAGCTGTTGGAATGAGTCCAGAGGAGGCCATGAAGATGATGAGAGGGCTGGAAGAACCTCTCCAATGAAGACAGGCTGAGAGAGTTGGGCTTGTTCAGCCTGGAGAAGAGAAGGCTGCAGGGAGACCTTAGAGCCGCCTTCCAGTACCTGAAGGGGCCTACAGGAAAGCTGGAGAGGGACTGTTTACACGGGCCTGTAGAGATAGGATGAGGGTTAATGGCTTTAAGCTGAAAGATGGTAGATTTAGATGATATATAAGGAAGAAATTCTTCACTGTGAGGGTGGTGAGGCAGTGGAACAGGTTGCCCAGAGAAGCTGTGGATGCCCCCTCCCTGGCAGTGTTCAAGGCCAGGTTGGATGGGGCTTTGGGCAACCTGGTCCAGTGGTGGGTGTCCCTGCCCATGGCAGGGAGGGGGATGGAACTAGATGATCTTTAAGGTCCTTTCCAACCCAAACCATTCTATGATTCTATGCATTTGGGGTGTAAGATACTTGCTGAAAAACCGCTTCAGTAAGGATCATTGCAGGGGAGTAATCTGGAGTCTTGGAGGCTGCCAGTGGGAGCAGGAATCACATGAGGGGTACACTAACTACAGCAAGCTCTGTAGTGAGAGGTGTCTATAGTAAATTGATTTCCAGCTGCTGGACAGATGCTCCCAATACAGTTCTTACTGCTACGTCAGCATAGCTAGAAACTTTTATATATCTGCCTGGAACGTTATAGTTTAGTTCTAATAAATTAAAAAAAAGATATAAAAAATTTCAAAACAGGCCCTCTTGGGAATGCATGAGAATTTAGAAACAGAGTACTAAACATCTGTAGCGATGCTTATATGTAAGAATTACTGCACTTCTGGAGCCTTTCATCTGAGGGTACTCACGTGCTTGCATGAGTTAGCATCTCTGTTTTATGTTTGATAGTGTACAACATATATAAGAGCCATTTGTTTTTATTCTATATAATCATATATATCCATGCTGGAATTTACTGGGTGGGATCTGGGGTTTGTAGTTCATTCCTCCCCATTCCAAGCAGTGCTCAGGTAGTGAGTGTGATCCTGAATTATGTGATTCAGTCATGGATTCCTCTCTTTGGTCTCCATCCAAATTCAAGTAGGTGCTGATTCCGTTGCTAGGACAGTGTCCTGTGTACCTGACAAGTGTATGGGGACTTCCCTGCAGATGTCCTCCCCCACAAAAAGCATTCCTACAATTTTGCCGCAGAGCACTATAGAACTGCATTATGAAGAACCATCCTGCTGTGGTGAAGAGAATGGTGGGATGACAAAATATATTTCCAATCTCTAACTTCTATAATTTTGTTTGCTTAAGAAATCTGATTCCCCAAATTAAAATCTATTTTCTTGCTATGTCTGAGTATCTATTTCAAGTATCACAATGACTTTGTAATCATTGTGATGCTTCAAATCTGTGTCAACACCCTACTTTGAAATATTGAATAGCTGGTAATTCTTTGAGCCTTGCTTAGGACAAGCATCAAATACAGAATTGTCCTGAAATGGTGTATTACATGGCTCTTGTGCACCGATATTATAGCAACTACAGCAATCTGCACACAACCTTCATGATAATTTCTTAAACCTCTCTCCTATTTATTTTGTTCATTTACAGTGCCACACTTTGTTTCACTTGTATTCCTTTGACTGAAGATGCCGTAAAGTTGAACATGGGAGACAATAACAAAAGCATGTAGATGATGATAACGTGAGAGATAAAGTGTGTCAGGCTTACTCATAGAGCCTTTAGAGAGATGTCAGCTAAGTGAAGCAGCCAGTATGCTCATTTAGTTTACCCGTCTCTTGCAGCAGAGAATTTCGCCAGAAAGGACTTTGTCTATGTATGAATTAAGAGCATTTAATGTTATAATGTTTTAATTTAAATAATTCTGTTTGATATTTTGATATAGAAAGAATAAAGTGATGTAGACATGAATTTCAAATACTATATGCTAACACCACCTGCTTTTTTATCTTAATGAAAGTGAACGAACTTCAATATGCTGATGAACATCAGACTGTGTCCTAATCTTCTCCACTAAGATGTGTACCAACCATATTATGTCTGTGTGAAGAGGAAACATTTGCATTTGTAATAGAAATTTTCTTTGAAACCAATTTTGAACAAGGGGGAAAAAAGTGTTGTGATAATTTTTTATCTATTCTTTTCATTTATCCTCTGCCATTAATCAGATCCATACTCTGAATGCACATGCTCTGCTTCATTCAAGGATTACAAAACGTAACACAAACAATGATTCATGAAGATTCACAATGCTTGGTGAGTTGGGTAAATATTTATGTAAATGTCATACAGATTGGCAAACTGAGTCACAGAGAAGTGGTGTTTGTAAAAAAATTCCACTAGGTTTGGATGCATTTTTTTTTTTACCTATTCAGTTGAAAAACTTACAACTTCTATTTTTCAGATGTGTTGAGTGTGCATACAGATGTAAAGAAGCCAATGAAAACTGGATTACAAGAACAGCAAGTGGGCTGATCCAAGTAACTGACCATGTTTTTGTGTAGAAAATTTTAACTTATGGTTGCACAGCTATTCTTCTGCCAGCTTAAGGTGAATCTATTGCACGAGCAAAGCTAATGAGACCTCCTGAGATGATGCCTGAAAGGGGCTGAAAGGACAGAGTCTAAGGAATACATTGCAATATTCTGTCCAATCTCACTGGAGGAACTGAGGATCTCATGATGGAAATGTAATATTTAGTTCTCTGTACGTAAAGAATACTATACCATTAAAAATTAGTTTGCAGATTGTGTCTGGGCTCCAAGCACTGTATCCTTAAAAAAAGTATTGATTGATGATGTAGACAAATTCATTGCCTGATATTCCATGATTGTCCTTCTGATACATTTATGCCCTGAAGTTGTAACTGTTAGAAATGATGGTTTCCAAGGATATGCAGGAAAGCAGACTGCCTGCCTAGGGTAGATATCAGGGAGGATCCCTGTGTAGAGTTGCATTGCTTTCTCAATACCTACTAAATCCTAATTGCTTGTGACAGAACTGGGTTTTGCCAGGTTCATGTAAGATTTTGACTGTAGGGCCAGAAGAGAATAATATAACTCAATCAGTAATTCAAAAAAGTAATATTTCCTATGTCATCATGGAAAACAGGCATAAAGAGCAAGAAAAGAATGTAAAGTACATGCAGGCTTTGAGGAAGAGATGATAATTTTCAGTCTTTGTGCTGGAAAAAACAGAAATATTCTGGTTGAATCTTTCTAACAACATTGCTTTCAAGGTTAAATGAAACTATGTGTTGATGGGTTCAGTGATTTGGAGGGAAATCAATATTTTGTATGGTTCTTTCAGTACTTGGTATTACTTTTCTGACACCTGGGAAGTGTAGTGTCTAGGACTGGGACAAGATCTTCTCTAGACTTTGCCTTAATTGCAGAGAAAGTGTCACTTGGGCAGTGAAAGCTCCAGTTCCTGATCAGCAGAGGATTACCATCACTTCTTCAAAGCCTGCACAGCTTTGGAAGGATTTAAAGCCCTAAGTCTCCAAGATTGCTTATAGTCAGAGAAAATTTAGAAAATTAAAACTGAGGGCAAAATAATTGCCTGCAATGTGTGACTTGCTTAGTACTGGTGCATGTGGGACTTTGAAGTCTGGGGACCATTCATTGAGAGGTTTTATGTGAGTAGAAAAAGCTGACAGGAGATGCACTGGGAGATTTTAGTTGATCTTCATGGATATTAGGCTTTCCAGTGACTGTGCCTAGGGAATTTACACCTCTTAGATTCTTTCTTAATCAAATGAGGAACCTCTCTGTTCATTGACATCTGTGTGCACGTGTTGCAAGAACCTCGCAAGAGCTGAAGCTTTGGACTGGCAGTACCAATAATGAAAGGTCTTCAGACTTGCAACATGCACATCATAATTACAGTAATTTCCGTCTTGTGTCTGAAAGTTCACAGGAATTTTCTGAGGACTCTCCAGGAAAGGATAAAAAATTTCCTGTTTATTGAAGCCTACAGAATTGTGCTCTTAGTTTCCAGATACTAATGGTGACCCAGCAATGTAGGCACACCTTTGCAGTGTGTCTGACAACAGAAATTAAACCTGTTCCTCCCCACCTCTGATAACACAGGCTTGCATTTCATTAATGCAATCTCATGGCATAGCAGAAGTGCTCAATTTATCTAACCTCTGCCCAATCCTAAACATTCACTGACCAGTTTGGTTCTTTGGATCACAAGACCTGTAGCTGTCCCAATACAGAACTGAAATCTCCGCTCAGAACAAGTTGTGTTGTCATACTAAAGAAACTTGCTCCACAAGAGGATCATACCTTGCAACGATGGAAGTGAACCTGCCAATAATCACGCATTTGTGCCACAAAATCAGTGTTGCCAAACCTTACAATTTCATCATGAGATTTATGCTATTTAATGGATTTCTTAAAGTTCCAATACCCTGAGTCCAGAGATTTCAGGAAAATTTCAGCTTTTATTAAAGGAAAAGAAAAGGGGAAAAAAAAGGTACTCCAAAGTCTTATGGTTATGTGGAAAAAAGCTTGTAGGTATGAAGAGAGTGTAGCCTAAAGCTTAGAAATCAGAAAGCATACCGATATTACTTGACATTTTAAGTCTCTTGAGAATAAAATATTTTTGTTTGCTAGTATTTGAAAATCACACTGATTTTACCAGGGCCTAGATTTCTTACGTCGCTTTTTGGTCTTATGCAATTACTAAAAAATTCTTGAAGCTGTTTTTTGGCTGTTTTTCTTTTTTAGAAAGAAGAATGAAATCTACCATTGAACAGCACAAATACGGAATCAAAATGACATGCAGCACAAAGCCAGCCTTGCTGTCTTCCTGAAAAATAGAAGCCTTTGGCATTGAAGAGGTTTTTTATGGAGAATTTTACTATTGCAAGCAGCAGCAGTAGCGCATTTTGAATTTAGGTCAACAGATATTTGTCAAAGTCCTTAACTATTACAGGAATGCTCTCCTAAACCAATTCATCTTGTGTCTCGTCATTTACTACAGCACTCCTCCACAGTACTAGTAGTGGGTGATTTTGAGCTGGATTTTGTGCTAAGAGGTTTCTTCTTATTTCTGTAACAAACTGCTATGCTGAAACATATCCTATTTGTCATGATTCTTAAATAGCAGTTTCTTAAATCAAGAGATTTGATATAGCAAATCCTACTCTCTTCCTGTGATTTTCTTTTAATTGGGTTTGAAAGTGATGAAAATCCAGTGTGATCACATTAGGCTAAAACATGGCTTGGCTTGCTTTGGTATAAAAGGGAGTAAGATTGTCTTTCCATGTACAAACCAGTAACCTCTAGTTTGTTGAAGAAAACAGAAGTGTTTACTTACTATCATAGGAAATGGATTCCCAGGGACTGACAAATGCCTTGACTCTCCCTGGGAATGTGGCAAAGATAAAACAGCTAACAGTGTAGCGAGAATTATAATTTGCTCCTGGGAAAAATGAGAAGCATTTAATTTCTCACCCACGAGTAAATGGGAGCATGACATTCTACTTTAGAAGACACTTTTCCTGGTTATCAATTAAAAAAAAATAGACCCAGAGACAAGATTTTATGATATAAACTTTTTTTTTTTCCTTAAGAAAACTTAATTTCAAACTAGAATATTTGCTGGATTTTAAAACCAAAACATTATCATTATAAAAATTGGATTTTCTTTAAAGAATTTTTTTTTTTTAGATTTCTGCCAAAGCACTTTTAATCAGAGATTACATTAACATCAAATGTAACTGTATTCGAACCTCCACTTCCGTGAACTATTTTGTGGGTTAGTCAGTGATAATGTTATTAACCATACGGAGATGTATTTTTACTTGTGGTCAATATGCACTGTGGTATCTGTAGGAGGAGTCTGTACCCATGTTATCTAACATGAGAAGGGACTGCACACTGCTTCAGGGCTTAAATTATAAAGGGAAGAACAGTTCTGGTTTGACCAAAATAAGCTTGTATTAAAAACCTCATAACCAGCCTTTAACTGTTTTCCTTTTAATTGGTAGAATTTTCCTATGTGAGAATGTTGTTTATAAAAGTAAAATCTTGATGCATTTACAGAGGAAATTGTATTGCAATACGCATCATAAATTCTTGACCACTACTAATCATACAGAGATATTTCAAGAAAAAAAAATGCACAGTGAGTCTGTTCTCCCTCCAGAAAATAATTTTCAAAATAACAAAGCAGAATAAACCCAAACGATAACTGGTGAACACAGGCTGAGGCAGCTGCTAGAACTTCGTGGTTTGTGCTCTGAGATGCAACGTTTCACTAAGTCTATGTTCTACTTGTTACCTATCAACAATGCATCCCATTGGGATAAACCACGCATGGACAGCCAAGTGGAAGAATGGAGAGCCCACACAATCAGGGCTTTGAACTGGAACGTGGGCACTTAACAGAAACAACCTTTGGGCAGGTATTTTCCACTTGTCAGAACAAATTGGTAATGAATTAGAAACCAATTTCATTAGGACCATCCTTTCAGTTGCTTTCAGGTGTGGTGGTTTCCAGGGCTGAGGGCCTGAGAGAACATTTTAATAGAGACAGCAGCTGTTGACATTGCTGGTTCTTTCCCCCCATTCATTTGGGCTTACAAAAAGACCAGATGATGCTAATGCTTAGTGTTCGCAAAGGTTCACAAGCTCCCTGCTATACTCTTACTAGGTAGGCAGTTAATATTCACCTTTTACATGTGAGAAAACTTAAGCAAAAGATCTGTGCTACCCACTGTGTCTGTAATGGCACAGACTGTGGTGGGAGGACAGAGATGGACCTTTCTGACAAATACTACCTTCACAGGCTGGTGGATGTGCCCTTTCAGCCTCATATCCTCAGTGTGCTTGTACCTCCTGCACAGTGGATAGGTGTGTCCCCAGTGCAGGGCATAGTATATGCTCCAAGGGAAAGAAAGACATTTTTTATCCTTGGTAAGAGCATGGGTAGACTCCTCCAGAGTGTGGATCTGGGACAAAATCGAGGAGCTGCCTTTTGACTACAGGTTTACAGGCTCATCAGTCATCTTACATACCACCCACCAAGG
Organism: Aramus guarauna; assembly: GCA_013400195.1. Taxonomy (NCBI): domain Eukaryota; kingdom Metazoa; phylum Chordata; class Aves; order Gruiformes; family Aramidae; genus Aramus; species Aramus guarauna. Next base: position 258,981 of record VXBL01004259.1, on the reverse strand, counting down.
AATCTCACACCTAATTGATCTTGAGAAAGGTTAAATACCCACAGGAGGTTGAAGGAGGAAAAAAAAAATCAGCTTGTTTATTTAGAGAAAAAAAAAAAAAGATAGTTGTTAGGTAATAAGCTACAGTGAGAGGTAGAACATTTGTCAGGTAAAGACAGAAAAAGTAGGTAATCCTCAACTTCAGTACTTTGGATAAAGAAGAGGGAAAGGGCTATGTCTAGGGGCATAGTATGAAGCTCAGTTAGTCTATGATGACAGAGAAAAATGAAGAGAAGACTTACACGCTCTATCTGATTTAAGGGATCACTTTCTCACGCAGGGAGTCAGTGAGCTGTAGAAATGCTTCCTTTCAGCAACACAGGTTGCTCAGTAGTGTGGATTTACTAAGCAGCCTTAGTAGGGTTGATGGCAAGCTGAAGAGCTCCATGGGAAATATGTATGTATGACCAGAAGGTTGGTCTTCATGTGGCCCTGGCTGTGTTGGCATGGTTTTGTCTTCTTCTGTCCCTAGTGTGCATGTGTCACAGGCAAGGTGATCGGTGGTGGTCTGTCTAGTTGATGGTCTCTTGAGGTGAGCGCCTTGGTCTGGGGGAAGCTGTCTTTAATCCACTGTGTGGATGTGGCTCCCACCAACTGTTTTTGGATCTCCTGCACTGGAGGAGGCTCTGCCCCAAATTGCTCTCAGTGAGGGAGCAGAGCCTGGTGTGGGGCCAAGGAATGGGGCCCCACTGCAAGCAGAGTTCAAACATCACTTTCCTTCTTGTGGTGGGTTGATCCTGGCTGGGGCCAGGTGCCCACCAGAGCTGCTCTATCACTGCCCTCATTCACTAGACAGAGGAGAAAAAGTATAACAAAAAGCTTTGTGGGTAAAAATCACTCACTTATTATCACCATGAACAAAACAGACTGAACTTAGAGAAGAAATTCATCTAATTTATTCCCAAAGAGAGTAGAGGAATGAAAAATAAAATCAAGTCTTAAAACACCTCCTGCCCACCCCTCCCATCTTCCCAGGCTCAACTTCACTCCTGGCTTCAAACCTCCTTCCCCCTCAGCAGCACAGGAGGATGGNTCTCCATGGGCCTCAAGGGAAATCTCTGCTCTGGTGCCTGGAGCACCTCCTCCCCCTCCTTCTGCACTGACCTTGGTGTCTGCAGAGTTTCTTACATCTTCTCACTCCTCTCTCCAGCTGCAAAAGCTGGTTTTTTCCCTCTTAAATATGTTATCACAGAGGCGCTGACTGGCTTGGCCTTGGCCAGTGGTGGATCCATCTTGGAGCTGTCTGGCATTGGCTCTGTCAGACACAGGGGAAGCTTCTAGCAGCTTCTCACAGGAGTCACCCCTGTACCCCCGTTACCAAAACCTTGCCATGCAAACCCAACACACTTCTGTAGCAGACTCAGAGGAAGACTTCATTGATGGGAAGGAGGATGACAAGGAGTTCTACTTGGAGAGAAAAGGCAGAGGGCCTGTGGGGAAGCAAAGCTGGGCAGCATAGAGCGAGCAGAAATAAGGAGATGGAACAGTTACAATAAGCCTGTGCCCAGCTAAGGCAGGAGGCTGAAGAGGGCCGGTTCCCCCCACTTCCCCTCGCTCCCCGGGCACTTTCCCTCAGCGCCGCGGGCACAGGGCCCGGACCCACCCGGGCACGGACGTGCCTTCTCCGAGCAACTCCCTGACTGCGGCCTCACACCCCGGGGAAACCCCGCTCTGGTTATCAGGAAAACTTGGCGCAGAGCACCAACTGGTCTCGGAGAGACTGAGCGCCCCTCACCGTGCGATAACGGGGCAGATGTTTTGCTTCGGTAGGTGCCCTTGGGACTTGCGTCCCGACGGGCATCCAGGGACCCGCCCGCCGGGGGCGGGGCGCCGCCATGACGGAGCGGCGGAGGCGGTGGCGGTGTGTCTGCCTGCCCCAACATGGCCGCCTCCAGCCAGGTAACGTGCCGCTCCGGCCGGGCCCGGGGCTGCAGCGCCCATCCCGTCCCGCCTGGCTCCCGGCGGGGCGCTGGGAGAGGGGGAGCAGGCAGGGCACCGCGGGGGCGGCGGGAGTGCGGGCGGCTCTTGCCGCGGGCTTCCCTCCTCGCCGTGTGCGGGGGAGCCGAGCCCGCGGCGGCCTGGCCCGGTGTGAGGGAGGGCAAGACCAAGTGAACCCCGGCGGCTGCCTCGCAGCTTTTACGCCCCCCTCCCCCGCGTTATTCAGGGCAAACCAGCATGCGCACATAGCTGTTGTTATTTCTATTATCGTTACACAGGAACTTGAGGGATGTTGGTGGGAGGTTTTAAGTGCTGGCTGTCAGCGGCAGAGATGCCGTGGGGATAACCGCAGGGATGTGCTGGTACCTTCAGGCGTATTTGGCCAATACTGGGACTCTTAAATTTCCCACCAGGACTCCTGACTTATTTTTTTCCACGAGTTTTGATGTGTGTGCGTATACAGCGTTTGTATACATTTCTGTTTACGTGTCTGCGGTACAAGACCGAGCCAAAGCCGAATAATGAACGGCCAAACTTCATAACTGAGCGTGGCGCTCCCTCTGCTGACAGCTCCACTCCAGTAGCGATACACTTGCATTTTCAGAAGTGGCTTCTACAGCAAATAAGGTTCCCCCATTACATTAAAGCTTGGCGTTAACCTTTGCAGTCCTTTCAGGCTAATTGTGTGACCTGAGCTAGCATTGCAAGGAGAGACTGTTTCAGTCTGTTTTCAGGAACTAGGTTTTTTAATACTTGTGAAAGGAGATGATAACAGTAATCCACTGCTGCATGCTTTTTCTTCAATAGTCATGCTGGCCTTTGTAAAGGGGTGTGAGATGCTACCAAATAAAGTTTTTCACTTCTGTACAGTTGAGTGTGTTTCCTTAACTCAGAAATCAAGGCAGACTGTTGGTTTCTGTGCCCGCAGAATTGAGCCTTGGGTAATGATGCAACAGACAAGGCAGAGAGTTTAGGTCTGGTTCAGAGACCACAGGAAGGTTCTACTGTCTCAGCAATGCAGGTAATACTGTTTGAGATGCCTTCAGGGGCAGGAGGCACCTGGGTGAAGCTGACAAGCATGATACAGCAGGTAGGAAAGGTCTTCAGCTTCTTGAGCAGCAGGTGAAAGGCCTGGCAGTGTGGAGCAGGGCATCTCTGCCAGCTTTAAATGTCATTGTTTAGGCAGCTGAATCACACCTTGTCTCTCCCTTGTTCTGCTCTTTAGTTCAGAGGTTATCAAAGGATGGAAAGTAGTCTTTCAGCTTCAGTTTCTGTGCTAGTTTGCCAAATATTGGGCCATGACTTCTTGGCTTTTGCCTGGAGAATGTGGAAGTAGGCCTGACTAAACTTGGGGCTTCTTTCCCCTGAGATCAGATGGAGTCTTCCAGTGTGCAGAGGTGTAGATGTTACGGGAGAAGCCTGAGCCTTTCAGTTTGGTATCCTTTTCTTCTGGCTGAGTCTGTGCTGTAGAGGCTGCATGACAGTGGTCTAACTGGTACGGGTGATATACATAGCCTCCGTGCTTTTCCTTCTGAACCAAATTTGCATGGTTCCCATCTCATATTTTTACTCTCTTCCTGTAACCCCACCTCATCAAATCAAAGACGTGTGTCTCCTATGCTTTCCTGTGAGGTAGTTTGAGTCTGCTTGTCCCCCTCCCCAAACAATGAGAACCTGCACATGGATGGTCTGTAAAGCCATTGGCGGTTATTTACCTGTGTATGGCAAATAAAGTTGGGCAGGCCAAGCCTTTTGGACCAAATCTGTTAATTTGACAGTTTAGCCCTGGTAAGCTTGCTGAACAAGCCTGCAAATCAGATGAATTCTGGTAAGGGTGTAACCCATTAGATGCACTTAGGGGAATGTACTCGATATAAACTTTTCATGCCTCTCTTCATGAGACTTCCACCCCCACCTCAGGTACCTTCATTTCCGTTGTCTTTTTTTTTTTTTTTTTTTTCCCCTGCCTCACTGTGTTTTTTGTCCAAGCAAGTTTGAGATTTCTTGATCATTTTTTAACCAATGAAGGTGAAGTGGACTGTTGCTCTCTGTGTGTTTAACCTGGTTGGAGATAAGTGAAGAATCCTCAATAAGAAAACTATTTTCAACTGTTTGTCTTTAGAAGCAAGTGTGGTTTTGTGAAAGAATGAATTGCGGAGTGTGTGCAGGTCTGCCATCAAGAAGGGAAGATGATTATTTAGGAAAGTAAGAGATTCAGGAAGGGAGAAAATCAGAGTAGAAAATCTACAAAAAGCCCTTAGTGAGCACTGTTGCTTTGAAGGGAAATGGGAGACAGTTGCTAACAAATCTGTAATAAAAAATAATTTTATGGAAGAGGAGAAGGCCTGGGAAATGTTACCTTGTTGAAGTAGATAAACTTAAAAATAATTTTCATGTATAATTATAACCTCTTGATCTTTTCAGCCTGTACACTCTATATTTCTGAAGTCACATGAAATAATTATTTCATTAGTCTCCTCCTTTTTCTGAAACTGTGCCCTGTTAGAGTTTTGTCATTAGTGAGACTTCCTTCTTATACGTTTTGCCTCAGTTGTGTGTTAGCATGATTATGCTTGAATTAGCTCTGAGTAAGAGACCCTAGGAACTGACGAGTCTAGTGGTGGTAGGACGGATCTTCGTGCTGAATAATTAGGTTGGTTTTTTTTGTCAGGCTGAGATGTAAATATGATCTGTATGTGGTCAGGATTCGTGTAAAAATTGAATAACGCTTTTTGGCTAGGAGGTCAGGGTTCAAACTGTTACAGCGATGCATGTGCCATCTCAAACTTGGTAAGCTTTGTCATAGTCTTCAGTGAGGTCTGGACTCTTCCCTTGGGTTTGAAGGAAGTGGGAAGGGAGAAAGGAGAAGAAAGTAGGCTCAGAGGGATGTAGGAAGGAACTGTGTGATCTCAATATTGTGGTAGACCAGAAGTGGTAAAAGATGCAACAAAACCTGGAGAAGGCTGGTGACCCCTAAGTAACTCGCTGGTAGGTAAAGCTGTGTTGCCACTAAATTCAGTAGTTAATCTATGTACATAGTTTTCTGTTGCTTCTCATGACAGGAATGCGATCTGTGTGAAGTTTGGCGTTGGCAGATGGGCCCGGTTGCTAGTTCTTGGACATCTAAGGATTGAACACACTTTTCTACTCTCAAAAAAAGCAATTTTTGCTAAATGTCATATTCACTTAAAAGTGGCAATTAGGAAAAAAGAAGCCAAATGGGAGCAGTTCATCTCCAACTCAAACATTTGGTGAGGCATGAATAACTTAGAAGCTAAGAGGATACAAATCTCATGACAGTTCCATGGAGAGACTGTAGAGGGAAGGAAATTAACTTAAACTACTGTGTGAAAACAGGAGGGGAAGGCAGGTTAAAAACTGTGAATGGATATAGTGATATTGTGAATAAAGGAGTGAAGAGGAAGAGAAAAACCAGAAAATGAAATCTTGCATCGTGGCAGTCTTTATAAAACTATTTTTTGGAAGGATTCCTCTTAATAAAAGAGAGTTTAATAACAAAACTTCAGAGATGGGGAAAACTGTGCTATTGACTGAGGAAGAACGTACTTTGCAGGCTCAGTTTTGTCAGCTCCAAATAATTCATAAAATCTGGAATTACTGAAAGTCCTATTACCATCCTAGAGATGACATATGAGGTGGGGAGGCTATCTCTCTAGGGCACACTGAAGTATTTAATTTTTCAGGCAGGACACTTACTGTGTGTTATTACTTCTTCCCAGATCACCAGCGTGGAAGTTCAAACCAGTGAAGATCATTTGAAAGTCCAGAAAATGAAGAAGAAGGTATTGAGGAAGCAGGTCAGAGCTCAGCATACATTGATGAGACATGAGGGCATTAAGTGCATCTCCCTTGCCACACAGGTGACTGGCAGTTCTGATTTTGTTGGTAGTGTGAAAATGCTGCTTATCTCTGTTCTATTCTCACATATGCTTTGTCTAAAAGAAGTTCTCCTCCAAAATGCACTTCCGCAGATTGAGGATTTTCTGTGCCTTTTTGATTTTAAAGCAGAATTGTACTTCAGCAGTTTAATGTCTGTGGAGAGACTTTGAAGGCTTTTGGATAAGTTCTGTTTTTTTCTTTTTAATCTGAAGCAATAGTTCCTTGGGTTGGGGAAGAGGAGAAAGCCTGGGAAACGTTACCTTGTTGAAGTAGATAAACTTTTCTTTCTCTATGTGATTTTTCTGGTCTGGCTTTTAGCTTTTGTATCTTTCTTTCCTCTATATTTCTCTGTCAAGTATGATTTATCTTGTTTAAGCTACCTGTTAAAAACATGTCTGTCTTAGAAATCTTTTCCACATTGCTTTCTTCACCTAAATTGATTTAGTCTGTGGTTCTGTGGGAGTTGAACTGAGTGACTGACTTGCAGCTGTTGAAAAGGGGACGAGTTTCTCTCCCCTTACACAAAAGGGGACAAGACAGGAGGGAATTCTGCTTTCTTATGTTGCTCAATGAATTTTATTATAAGCCACTTTATTCCCTAATCTAACAGAAAACTACTTGGCTTTTTGATTTGTCGTTATCTGCCACAGTAAAGAGTTACAGCAGATCAGAGGGTGACCTCACAGATACTGGTGGAGCAAAAAGTGATGAACTTGCAGACAGAAAGGGAAGAAGTTAAAGAGTTTATAGTTTCCCTCCATCAGTTGTGAGGAGGTGCTAATGGCTTGAAACACTTTAGAGCAGTACCATTTACTCTAGCCTTGTTCATCTTGATCCTGCCAATTCTTCCCATTCAAATATGGAAGTATCAGTTAGATATTTATACTTTGTTGTAACAAAATTTGGCTTCTCTCAGATTTCACACCATGTGGGCATATGCTAAAATGTCCCAGCAATCTTGTGTATATTGTAAGCTCTTTGGAGCAGGGACTCTGTTTTTCTAGTGTTGCTTGGAAATGGGTCCATAATCAGGGACTTGTTCCCCTTGACACTGCCCTAGATACCAAATTATCCATCTAATCTATCCAAAGAGTAATTTTTGGGTCCAGCAAGATGTTTGCTGATGACAGAACATTTGAATAAGTGATGTATGAAACAAAATCATAGTGCTATTGATAAACCTGTGTCAAGAACACAGAAAATGCTTTCAGGCTTTGTGCAGCAGTCTGATTACATTGGAATTGCTCAGTCAGGAGAACATGATGAGTTGCCATACAAACTGCTATTGTGTAGTGACAGTCTTTGTAGATGAAGTAGCTACAGCCAGTGAAAGCACTGTGTTGAGTCTGAGTTTCCTCTACACACATAGGCTTCTCCATTAATAACATTTCAGAAAATAAAAATAACTAATAATGTGGTCAGCTTTGAAACATATGATCAGTAATGGACAGCCTGATGCAAGTGTTAACAGAGCCATCACAATAGGTATAATCACAGCAGTACCTCAGGCGTGCTCACTATATAAAATTCTTTTTTTTTAATAATCCTCTTCAGTTTTAAATCTAATTTTCTGTCTTTTAGAGAAGTGAAATGCTATAATTTGAAACAATTGAACACTTTAGCAACTGCCTTCAGAAGAAGGTCATAGAACATTTATAGGCTTTAAGGAAAAGATTGTCTGAAAGCTTTCTGGAAAGGTATTACATGGAGTTGGAGTACATTGTTGCTGGCTGTTTGTAGTCACTATAACTCAATCAAAACTTCAAGACAGCATCCTCATCTGACCTTAAAAAGGGACCTAAACTTCTTTCAACCACAATGAGTAGATTGGACATCCAGTTATGGCATATAGCTATTTAGATGTCAGAAGAACTTGTTAATTTGTTTTGAAAAGGCCTATGTATTTTCAAATTATATTGCTTGAATAGTAGTCCTTTGAAAAGTTCTAATTTGTTGTTTCTTGTAATGTTTGGCAAACCAGCACCAGTCCTTACAACCTGCGTACTGCTTGATAATTTTGGACATAAATCATTATGAAAGTAGAATTAAGCAGTTAGGCATTGTGCATGAAGTATTCTGTGCTAAATAAGGATGGGACATAAATCCCTTGTGTTTATAAAAACAAGAGGGAGAATTTTCAGTGTGCTGGAGCAGAGCTAGATGCTTTGTTTCTAGAGGCTGCTCCTTTTTTTTGGTGAACCTGATGTATGGGGGACATGAGGTGGGACTGGGAATACCAGTCTCTCTATGCTTGGAGAGAGTCCTTTGCAAAGATGAGAAAACCTTTCTTTAAAAACGAATCAGTTTCCAAAGGTTTTTCTCTTTGTTTTTGTTAAGAGGTCTCTCGAAAAATTCCATTTTAGAAACCTCCAAAATTATGTGTGCCAATGTCACTATTTACCTGCAGCACACTTGACACACACATGCCAGTTTGAAGCTTAAGTGCTCTTGTAACAGTAACTACATGCATTAATTGAGGAGGTGTCTCTGGTACAGGTTGCAAGCCTTTCTGCCAGAGTATATGCTGGGCAAACAAAGGTTGCCTTAGCCTCATATACCAAGCTCACTGAAGTGTACATATCTTGTGTGGAATGCATAAAAGACTACTCATGGGCTTACTTAATTTTTCTTTATAGAGCTGCTCTCTTGGTAGAGTGTTGGTTTTAGATGAACCAATAGTAATCCCTAATTCTCCATTTTTTCAAATTCCTCTTATTTAGAGCCTGGTTATTGCCAATGCTGGTCTGGGTAATGGGATGAATAGACACCAACTGCTGAGGATAGTTGAAGAGTATGGATTGGTGGAAACACTCTTAATGCCACCGAATAAACCGTATTCGTTTGTGAAATATGGGACAACAGAAGAAGCCAAGAAAGCGTTTGATGCCCTTAATGGAAAAGAAGTAACACTGGAAGACTTCGGTCAAAACATTGTTCTATACGTTAATTTTGTGGAAAAAGGTATAATTTTTCTGCTTTCCTATATATCCATCTTCCTGCATACTACTTCCCTTTGCTTTTACTTCCTGGGTTGTAAATATAGCTAAAATCACATTAGTCTTTGTAAGTAGACACAGAGAATGAAAGCCAGAATCTAAGATTCAGAACATAAAATAATCTTTGCTTCTTGTATTTCGTGGTAGGATACTCTAATTTGAACTCCTTTACTTAGAGGCAAAATGAAAAAGGACTTCAGGTAGTTTTCAGACCATTCAATCCTGCACATGAAGGTTTTGTGGGCAAGGAGCTAAATTGGGACCCAGGAGATCTCTGGACAGTTCATTGGATTTTTTTGTGTGACCTTGGTATTGTGATCTCTATCTCAACTCCAGGAAGGAAAATAGGCACAATAAGATTGCTGGGTTTTTTTTTTTCACATTTTTCTCCAGGCTTTTTTAATAGCTGACTGTAAGCAATTTAGTACAAGAACTGTTGCTCTTTCTATGAGCCTTTATAGTGTCTACTGGAAAAGGTTCCTGATGTTGGTCTGTACATTCTTCTAGCTAACAGCTTTTTTTTAAGCTATCAGGATAACAAACTGCATGTCCCTACATCACCAACATTTTATGTTCACCTAGGCTTGTACTATCCTCCTCCATATTTGATTATAGATTGCTTCTCTGGTCAGAGAGTTATCTGGTGATTTAGTAAGTCACCGAAGTTCTAGAAAATTAAAATAAAATGCAGGTAGAATCCTGAAGTGATTGGGAAATTCCTTTTATCCTTATTTTGACAGGAAAATCACAAGTGGTTTTGCATTTGAATAGTGTGGAGTCTTGTTGGTCTTATGCAGTAAAATTTTTAGAAGGTGCTTTGCATGATGCAAAATTTGTGCCTTATCCTGTTTTGTCATGCCAAAAAGAGATCACTTATTCATCAAATAAGACCCCAGTGAGGGCTTCCATTAACTCATTAAACTAAGTATTTATGCAGCTATCGTATATTTTCATATATAGTAAATATCCATGTAGGGAACACATGGTTTTATTTTCACTAAATAGTGACAATATTCTCTTTTTCCATACACCCTAGTTTTCTGGCAGAATGCTGTTCCTACAAGCTTGCCTCCAGGCCTAATGGTCATTGAAAAGATTATTTCTCCAGAGGAAGAAAGGAGGATGTTGCAAAGTATTGACTGGATACGAGATGAAGATACTCAAAATGGTGGGCAAAACCATAGAAACCCAGACCTTCCACATTTTGTGCAGTTTTTTCCTACAGTTTCGGTTTACAAGAAATCTACATCTTGGTAAATGTATTGTTTGAAATTATTGTGTCTTTGTTATTAGTATTTTAGAAATTGGGCCTTTTATTGCAAGTGATAAACTCCTGAAGTTTGGTGGTCTGAATTGTTATTCTGGTATGGATTTACTTTCTGCATCCAGAAACAACTGAAGTCTATCTTTAGGCATCTTATGTCAAATACAAGGCTGTTCTGTGAAGATTACCCTTATAATTTGATGTCCAACTGAGGAGCTGTGTCTTCTGTTAAATCAAAAGTCAGTGAGACACATACCAGATGCTTTTGTGCTTTTACTTGAGCTCTGTGGAGTTAAATCTCTTAACAAATGAATTGTTTTTGGAATTTACTTCAAGGTTTCTGTATAAATTTTGTTCCTTGGAACACAAAGGCTTATATTGACCTTAGCTAACATGTAACTTGATGACTGATGAAAGTGAAGGATCCTGCTGTATTATTAATCATGTGCAAGTTCAGAGATCAGGGCAAAAATAACAATGCATTAAACATGGCTCAAGAAGATTGGTGCTCTCCACTGCTTGCATGTACAAAACCACCATCAGTTTGACTTCAAACAGCAGTGAATGTCATGTTTGATGCAAATACAAAAGGTACTAAGGCAGAAGAAGTGTGTGCCATGAAGAACAAGGGCCATGTACATTGTTTCAACTGTTAATTAAAGAATGTTTAGATTTAACAGGTCAGATGGAATAGGGAAGCATAGCAAATTGCCTATACTGTTTTATGTAGTCTAATCTTACTTTAAACTTGTGTGTTTTTTAACAGCCCAGAAGACTTTAAAACATAGAAGAGTAAAACATTTTGGATATGAGTTTTGCTATGATAACAACAATGTTGATAAAGACAAACCTTTACCTGGAGGTGAGAACTTACCTATTAAATAATATTGATTTTGCACTGCTGTTTGAACCATTATCTAAAGCCTTTAAACCTCACTGAGATATGGATGTGAGATTCTAATAAAAGGAGAGCCTTCACTGTATCTTAAGCACACATTGAACAGTGCTTTTGAATGGGAACCTTTCCAAATTACTGTGAGTGCTTGAAGCTTGTTTTCCAATCACTTGCAGCCAAAGGTTGCTGCCCTTTGAGGTCCAATCAAATAAGGCTTTTGGGATTGTAATTGTCATACTTTTTTTTTTTAGCTTTTACTTCATAAAACAATTATATGTTGCCAATTACTTATTTGTTGAGGGGTTGTGACATATATTGATGTGTATATTTATCGTGACTGCTTGAAGCTTGCTGGATACACACCAAAATAAAATTTCCTTTGGACTGAAAGCAATTTTGAAAAGGTTTGAATAACTCTTATATGGCGTTCAGAGCTGTGAGTCAGAGCAAAGCGAGTGAGTCATCTTATAGTCTTAGATTTAAAAATAGTAAAATAGGAGAGTTAAATTCCTATAAAACTTGAAGTTGTTTAAGGTGATGTGTGTGGCTGTAGCTTCTAACAGAAGGATTCTGGTTACATTGCGGTTCTAACAGTGAAGCTATACAATCATAAAAGCATTGATATTTCAACTATTCTCTAGTCTTGCAGCTAGAATATTTTATGTGTGAGAAAAGCATAAGCACTTCATTGTGGGAGAACAATTAAAAAATAAAAATCAATAGATTCATTAAAAGGCTGTTACTAACATGTTTGTGGGTGTTACCTCCAACAGAATTTTACAGTGAAGTCTTCAGGTGGAATAGCAAACCAAAGATTCAGTGAACTGTAACTTTCATTCCTGTTTCAAAACCAGTTTAACTTCAGCAGAATTTTTTGGTGTTATTTAATCTAATTCAGTAACAGATTTTTAGGTGGTAAATTGTTTCAGGAGCTTTCTGCACAACTTCTGACTTCCTGTGTAATAATTTTGCTTCTCAACTGCAACTTTTGTATTGTAGTTGGTGGAAACTTTGCCTCTGACTTAATATGCTTTTATTTATGTGCAGAGATAGTGCAGTTTGCATTTGTAAGGAGTAGGCCTGATCCACTTTTGAATGCAGAGGCCTTGGAGGAATGGCCTTTCTAATTGTGAGATGTTATAAATATATTGAATAAATCAAGGCCCCAGTTCTGATCTGTGCGTGTCACAGGAGATGCAGAGTGATTGTTATTAAAGATGCCTGTCTCTGAAGCTGTTTCTCTGTGTTTTGTCCAGTTACTATATTTATTGTAAAAAGAAAGGATAAAAATGTAAAAAACTATCCTGTCTTGCTTACAGTTTTGTTTCTGTAACTAGGTCTTCCTGAAATTTGTGACCTGTTCTTGGAGAAGTGCTTGAAGCAGGGATATATAAAACATAAACCTGACCAACTGACTATAAATCAGTATGAACCTGGACAAGGTAAGTTTATTAGTCCTTCAAAAATTTTGAGCTCTTCACCTTACATTGTAGTTTAACCCTGGCAGGCACCTAAGCACCACACAGCCACTGGCTCACTCCCCCTCAGGGGAGAGAGTCAGAACAGTAAAAGTGAGAAAATTCATGGGTTGAGATAAAGACAGGTTAATAAGTTAAAAAGGAAAGAAAAGAACAACAAAACAAAGAAAAAAAGTGATGCAAAAAAAGCCTCAAACAATTGCTCACTACCAGGCGATTGATGCCTAGCCAGTCCCTGAGCAATGGCATCTCCGATAAACTTCACAGCTAGTTTTATTGCTGAACACAACATCATGTAGTATGGAATATCCCTTTGGTCATCTGTCTCGGCTGTGTCCCCTCTCAACTTCTTGTGCACCCCCAGCTGACTTGCTAGTAGGGAAGCATGAGAACCAGAAAGGACCTTGATGCTCTCTAAGCACTGTTCAGCAATAGCTAAAACGCCCCTGTGTTATCAACACTGTTTTCATCATAGATCCAAAACATAGCCCTATACAAGCTACTGTGAAGAAAATGAAGTCTATCCCAGCCAAACCAGTACAACTTAACAGAAAAACAGGAGAATAGCATCTAGATGTGATGTGGTATAGGGACAGGATTTAAGCACCTGCTTAGTGTATTTCTGTGACCAGAGATGCTTTGAATCAAAACTAAAGCCTTCATACTGGTTTCTGAACCTAGGAGCTTGTGTTCAGAAGTACATTTTTTGACACCACTGTTACAGAAATTGATGGTGTTTCAGAGTCCAAGGCCATAACTATGGAAACTAAAACTAAAAAGATACAGGAATAAATAGTCATATTTGGTTTTGTACTCAAGTGAACTTTTTCACTCCAGGCTCTTCTTGCTCCCTGTACTGTGCATACAAACTTCAGGAAGGAGCTTTTACTGTTAGTACCCACGATATAATGTTAATATATATAATATATGGGCTCATAAGTATGATACAAGCAGTCTTCCCTTATCTGAGGAGTAAGAAATTACTCTATTTCTTTCCCAGACTGGAGACATCTGAAGAGACATTTGCTTCTAATCACACCTCTAGGGAATAATAATTCACATACTGTGCTTTTTGCTGAGATCAGTCATCAAGGCTAAGTATTTGGCTTCCTTTCTAGAGTGGATATCTTATTTGACCTTAGGAAGAAAGGACAACAGCTTTTCTTTCAGAATTAATGTCTGACAGCTAATACAGTGTCTGCCAAACAGGGACTTGAAAAGCTGATCCTGTTGGTTTATGTATCTGACAGTTTGTTAAATTGATACAGTCTTGTGTTTCTGGCTAGGGCATCAGAGAAGATATGTAGATTTTTATCAAGAATAGAAGCAGTTTTAAAAAAGGTGTGTGTGGGGCAAAATACCATTTCTTATGTGCAAATTGTTAGGATATGAATGAGCCAGAGTGAGTCAGATTAATAGCTTTAGTATCTGGGTTCCAAGCCACATTGCCGCTGGAAGTTACACTTGAGATTTTAAGAAGTGACTGATGACTTTGGGTGTCTAAGCTGTAGGGACTACACTTAAGACATATTAAATTAATTCCTTTTTGAGGACACTTTTCTTTGAGGGTTGTAATGATGTTTAAAGTTGTAGGTTTATACTTGAAAGTTACCATCCAGCAGGTAGGTGGTGGTCTTGATTGAATTGTCAGAACCATCACTTTTTTTGCATCACTTTTTTTTCTTTGTTTTGTTGTTCTTTTCTTTCCTTTTTAACTTATTAACCTGTCTTTATCTCAACCCATGAATTTTCTCACTTTTACTGTTCTGGCCAGCACACCATCCAGTGTGGTCTTGATTGAATTGTCTGGGTGATGCTGAAGGGAGCAGTTGATGTTCTCCTGTTGCACAGTGAATTGCGCTGACTTCACTGTGCATTTGAAGGCAGTTTCAGTGCTTTATACTAAGGCAAACTTAGGAGCGAACACAAACAGGTATGTATCCTTGGTTTTCCAGTCTCACTGATTTTCTATCAGATTAAATGTTGGCCTCATGAAACATATACAAACAAAAAACATCAAACCAAACAATATTGCTTTCACTGAGACTAACAGAATTCAGAATATTTACATCTGGAGGTAAAATCTGGTGTATAATAAGGATGCTTTATAAGGCTGACTGACACTGTCAGGGAAAAAATGTTTTCAGCTCAGAAATTCTATAGTGTCTAAAATGAATGTGGGTAGAATTTTTATTAAGCAAATACAACTGGTTTGGTTTGGATCACATAGGAGTTACTCTGTCTGGGCCTGCTATGGTGTCAAAGGAAGGCGTAGTTGCAGTTCTCCTGAGCTGTATGCTGGCCTTGCTCCACTGCTGGCTACAGTTCCCCACCGTGCGGTGAGACCTTGCTGTGGCATGCACAGTGCTGTTTCAGCACTTGGTGTTAAAATATGTGGCACGAGCTGTGCAAAATGGCAGTTTCTTTCCAATAGCAGATTTGAAATAAAAATGAAAAAAAAAATTGCTGTCCCTTTGGCAGTTCTCAACTCTGTGTGGTTACTGATACACACAGCAACAAATGTACTACCCAGGGATTAGCCTAGCAATGGTGTGTGGAGTTCTCCTGGGAACTGCAAAGCAGAGGCAGGGTTTGACCTTGAGATCATGGTGACTTCAGGTGCTCTCTGCAGCAAGGAGACCATTTGAGGTCTTTAGAGGGTGAATGAGGCCTTTGGGTGCTCTGAACTGTCTTCCGGATATTTCCATGGTACAGGACACTTGAATTAACTGTGTGCATCTAATTTGGGCATGTAGATCAGACAATCATCCTGATTTCTTTTGGAAGGCAACTTCCTCCTTCATGGTAAGTTTTGTTTGTTCAACTGTACATGCTACTGCACATTTTTTTTATGTGGACATCCATGGAAATAGAGCTTGCTAACAGAGATAGCATATTATTATTATTATAATACTGTCTTTTTTTGTTTTTTCTTACACAGGAATTCCTCCTCATATTGATACACATTCCGCTTTTGAGGATGAAATAATCTCTCTCAGTTTAGGAGCTGAGGTAAACTTCATGTTTGTATGTGTTTTGATGATGCTTTACTGGAAGAAATCATTTTTGTATTGTTTAATACAAGTTAATTTGATTTTCCATGGTTCCTGTTCACACTCATCTGAGTTTAATATCAAGCGTGTAAGGTAATATGATATGCTAATTAAATAAGTAACCCCAATGAGATGTTGTCACTGGAAGATTTGCCAGTGCTTTCAGTGATACCCTATTTTTAAGTCTTAGCATCCAGTTCTCCATCCATCTTCCTTCATTTTGTATTCATCTTAGAAAGCCTATCATTCCTGTTTATGTTTCTACTTCAGTCTTTTTCCTGTGTCATCCCCAGTTCCCTCTGGTCTCATAGGCCTCCTGTTATTTTTATATTCAGTACCTTACAGTAGGCTGATCTAGATGTATTAACTGTAGAAGATCCAGTCAAAATCTGAACCCTACAGAGCTAGTCGTGGTGCAGGCAGAGGTGGACTCTGATCTCATGAGCTTCCAATGTATGCAAAGGATGTAGATAAAAAGTGGGAAGGGAAATGAACAACAGTGAAATACCATGAAGTCATGCAACGTATCAAGAGTAGGGCTGAAAACAGTCCATATCATCTAGTCTCTAATTAGTGTCTTTACTCTTACTCTCTCTTTAGATTCATCTGCTGCATTGGTGCTCATCCATGTTTTACAAATTTAGTGTTACCTTCTCTGCCTTAAGCACAACTGCAGCAAGTCTTTGCTACTTGGTCTTCCCACGTTCGTATGCATTTCTTGAGTGTACTCTACACGTCTGCAAGTCCTACTTCCATTGCTGTCTTGGGCTTTTTGTGACAGGGGAGTTACATGTGTTGCAGTGTATTCCCATTGTACTGGATAACTAGCAGCTTAACAAGGCTAAGAACAGGTTATCACAGTAGGTAATAAAGGTTTGACTTTTTAATCTTTCCAATGAAAAACTATGAATGCTGTATGAGAATTACCTAATCTGCTACTTGTTTTTTTTCTGGCAGTGGTACGTAGATGACACAGATGTGTGTGCTTAGAGAGTTGTGTACCTGTATTACTGATAGTGTTCTCCTGTTACAAAGCAACAACT
This sequence comes from Aramus guarauna, assembly GCA_013400195.1. Classification (NCBI taxonomy): domain Eukaryota; kingdom Metazoa; phylum Chordata; class Aves; order Gruiformes; family Aramidae; genus Aramus; species Aramus guarauna. Next base: position 242,375 of record VXBL01004259.1, on the reverse strand, counting down.
TTGATTACTGCTCTTCGTTTGTCTTACTCTTGAGGCAAAGAGGAACATGGCTGGATATTCTATGCACTGACATTTTTTGAATCTTTAGTCTGGGCTCTGCCATTGACTTCTTTTCTTCTTGCAAGTTGTGTAGTGGATATGGAGCTCCTGGGACTAGGTGATTCTAAGGATGGATAGCTTTTTCATTAACATGCGTGGCAGTGACACATCTATGTTCTTGGTCGCTTGAAAATGGGGTGTCAGTGTTGCCAGTCCTTTCAACCTGACCATGGATGTATTTGTCCACCATTCACAAAAACATTCACTCTAGAGTAGGAATGCCTGGGATTAGTTGTGAGGGTGGTATGCACAGTGGTAGTAGAGTTGTTAGTACTTTTCTTTTGGAATCTCCAAAGGGGAGGGGCTACTTCCTCATGTGGTTTCTACATTTAGCCTTGTCTCAGAGATAGCGTGTTCTCCTCTGTTCAACTGCCGGGCTGTCTTTAACAGTGCCAGTGTTTCCAAGCTAGGTAGCGCATGGGAATGTCCACTTCTTTCATGTGATTTCTCTAGGAGAAGGACTCTAATTGATCTTCGGTGCAGTTTATCCATCCTAAGTTTAATTTTTCTAATAACATGCTGAGCATTCAGAGCAGCACAGCAACAGTAGGTGACCCCAACTTACCTCTGTTCCTCTGTTGATCTTGTAAATAAATAAAAAAAAGTTACTTTAGTTTGCTTTATAAAAACTATATTGGTGCTGTAATTTCACATTTTCTACCTCAGCCTGTAGCCCCAGGCTTTCTTACCCTTTCCATTTCAATTAAAAGGCTGACTCTGAAACAGACACTCTGTTACATCATTGCTGAGGCACCATAGGCAGTGCATTTCTAGAGGACTGAATGACAGCACACCTTTGTGATAGTCTCAGAGGTGGCCAAAACCAGTGATTTTTATCACCTGAGAATTACAAACGTTTCCAGGAGTGGACTGCCTGGAGCATCATGGTGCTGTTAAAAATTGGAACGTGTACATTTCAGTCAGGGAAACAGCCACACTTTGGCCACTTACAGATATTTCAGGCTTAGGCATTGGATACAGTCTGTTAGGTGGCTTCCTTTTCCTAATGGGGCATTGATGCCCTTTTCAGGGGCAGACAATCAAAGCACGCACAGTAAAACAAGTCAGTGGCCCATGAAATGCTGCATTATTTAATGGCTTTTCTTTCTGGTACTTTTACAGCTTTTTATGATTTCTTTAATGTGTTTTGCATACTTAGCTCTTCATCTGATTTTAAAATGTAAATATCAGTTGCAGTAATATGTGAGTTAGCTATTTTAGGAGTGAAGCCCCCTCCTCTGTTCCCATCACACCTTACAATGTACAAAATTTACACGCTCTGTTAGTAGGTAATTGGAGTTGCATATACAGCAGCAAGCTTTGGTATCTGTCTCTCCTTCTCTCTGTAGTGTGACTGTTTTTTTCCCACCTGAGTAAATTAGACTGCAACATAGGGAAAACATACATAAAGTCATATGTCTTGTCCTTTCTTTATTCTCCGTAACCGTAAATGCACACATTTAAATAAAAAGTGCCATAAAGAAATAACCTTGCAGCCCAGCTGGTTCTGTATCCTATTTCAGAAGTTGGCTAACCAGACACTTCAGAGGAAGAAAAGAAAGCAGGCTTCATATAGTTTATTCTTATACTAAGTAATGGAAAGAGTTGTGGGTTGGTTTTTTGTTGTTGTTGGTTGTTTGGGGGTTTTTTTGTTATTGTTGGTATGCTTGTCCTTCCAGGATCTGAGCTAGGCAGATTCTATTAACTAAAATAAATGCTTTGGCTTATGAAAAAGAAGGCTGTGGGAGAGCAGGGGACTAAACACAAGTGCCTTCCTAGCCTAGTGCCTTAGCTATCAGCATAGATTTTCAAACTTCTTGTATCATCAGAATTGTTTAGACTGGAAAGGACCTCTTGAGGTAATCTAGTCCAAGGCCCCTGCTCAAGCAAGGTCAGCTAAAGCCGATTGTCCAAGACTGCGCCCAGTTGTATTTTGAATACCTCTGCAGATGGAGACTCCAGAACCTGTCTGGGCAATGTGTTCAGTGTTTGACCTCGATCACAGTAAAAAACCCCACCCTGTTTTCTTGTGTTCAGATGGAATCACGTGGGCTTTAGATTGTGTCTATTGTCAGTTTTCCTGTTGGTGGACACTACTAGGAAGACTCTGGCTCCCTCTACTTCCTTCCCTCTCATCAGGTATTTATACACATTGATAAGGCCATCTTATCTGAGCCTGAGCCATCTTTTCTCCAAGCTGATCAGTCCCAGGTCTCTCAGGATCTTGTGCCTGCTTTCTGCACCATCCTGTGCGTTTCTTCTTGGTTACCTGTCCTAATGGGTTGTGCTAAGAGTAAGCTACCTGGCAGAGACGCCTGCCAGGCACTGTGCGCACCAGTTATGGCTTTTCTCACTGGTTTTCTTTCCTCTCCTTCTTCCTGCGTTAGCAGGTGGATGTTGGGGCTCTCATCCCTGTAACATCTCTCTCTGTTAAAGATATAAAAATCTCCTGATTTAAAGATACTCTTTAATCATCTTCATGGGCCTGTGCTGGACTTGTTCCAGTAAGTCCGTATCTTTCTTGTAGTGGGAAGCCCAGTCCAGCCCCAGTACTGGAGACAGTACTCTAGATGCATCCTCACCAGTGCTGAGTAGAGAGGGAGGATCACCTCCCTTAACCTGCTGGCACTGCTCTTCCTAATGTAACCCAGGAGGCTGTTGGCCTTTTTTTCTGCAAGAATACATTAGTGACTCATGTTCAACTTCTTGTCCACCAGGACCCCAAGGTCCTTTTTGCCAAAGCTGCTTTCTAGCTGATCATCTCCTAGTGTGTAGTGATGCATGGGGTTATTCCTGACCAGGTGCAGGACTTTGCACTTCCCTTTGTTGAACTTCATGAGGTTCCTTTTGGCACCAGTTCTCCAGCTTGTCCAGGTCTTTCTGAATGGCGGCACAACCATCTAGTGTATCAGCTGCTCCTCACGGTTTTGTATTACCTGTAAACTTGGTGAGAGTGCACTGTGCCCCGTCGTCCAGGTCATTAATGAAGATGTTAAACAGTGTTAGCCCCAGTATTCACCCTGGGGTGCACCACTAGTGACATGTCTCCAACCGCATTTTGTGGCACTGCTGTCTTCAGTGATGCCTTGCAGCCTAAATCATGTTACTGAAAATCAGTCTTTCTTTCAGTGGCAAATGAGTCTATCCAGTATGGGGTGCGTTGCCCTTAGCTGCACTCCAGATGTCCACCAAGTCATTCTATCACTCCCCTTCTCAGCAGGACAGGGAAGGGAGCAAATAAGATGGAAAAAACCCCCTTGTGGGTCAAGATAAAGGCAATTTAATAAAGCAAAAGGCCACACATGGAAGCAAAGGAAAAACAAAAGATTTATTCTCTACTTCCTATCAGCAACTGGTGTCTGGCCACTTCCTGGGAAGCAAGGCTTTAGTACGTGTGGTGGTTACTCTGGAAGACAAACATTGTAATAACCAATGCCTCCCCACTTCCTCCTCCTTTCTCTTAGCTTTTATTGCTGAGCAGACATTATATGATATGGAAAATCCCTTTGGTCAGTTGGGGTCAGCTGTCCTGGCTGTGTCCCCTGCCAAGATCTTGCCCACCCCCAGCCTACTGCTAGGAGAGGGAGAAATGTTGGAGAGACAGCCTTGGTGCTGCGCAGCACTGCTCGGCAGTAGCCAAAACACTGGTGTGTTATCAACACCTTGCTTCCTGCTGACACACAGCACAGCGCTATAAGGGCTGCTATGGGGAAAATTAACTTCATCTCAGTCAGGCCCGATATGCAGTAACAAAGTACTGTATACTGTTCTGGTTTTTGTTTTTGCAAACTTGATTTGTCTTGATAAAAGGAATAGTTATTGGCATGTGGCACATATGTTCATTTTAAATACGAACAATCAATCTTGAGAAGAAAAAAAGGGCATGATTCTTTACAACACTGCATTTGTCTTGCATCAGATAACCTACAGCAATCCAAGTTCTCATGCTTGTGTGACATGAGGTAGAAATGCAGGTGTGAGTTTCCTGTCTCAGTCACATGGAGCAGCTTTGTCAAGAGGCACAGAGAAATCAAGTGGCTCAATTTTGTTCTTGATGGTGCAATGTGTTGTGTTTTGGGGAGTTTACAAGACAGATTAAACTTAATTTGAAGGAGAAAAAGCTCGCTATTACTTTGTACTTCTGCCTAGCTTATAAAAAAACACAAAATAGTTTGAAGGCAAAGCAGTGAGATGTGATGTGTCTTGTCCCATAGAACTCCAGGAAAAGTGAGGGTCTCAGGCTAATCACTTCTCTGTTTTTCACCCATTTTTTTGGCATCTCCTGGGAAACTGCAGAATAAAGTGAGACTTCCAGAATGTCCTGTGGGCTTGTAATAAATCACCACATTCGCCTTTTCTTTATAGGAGCTGATAAACTGAAAATATTAATAAATACCAGTTTCAATGTTGTCTATTTGAATACAACTTTCTTTAATTTAGAAGTTGTTATAGTAGGAGAAGAAAGGCAATGGGGTAAAATCAGTTCAGAGTGATTTTTATTAAACTTAATGGCAAACTGTATGTCTCATGTCTGTCAATTTGAACAAAGTATTGCAAAACAGGGAACAGTCCTTTCTGTTAGGAATTTACTGTATTTACTTGAGTTAGGTGTTATTTTCAGTGTCTCCATTTGGTGTCTCTAAAGATACGTAATTTTACAGTATTCCATCTCAGGAGTCTGGCCAAGTTTGCAGCTGTCTCAAAAAAAATCCTTGTTAAAGCCTGTGTCAAATTTCCTTTTGCAGGTTTGCAGCAGGAGCTTGATCAATACTGAGATTTCTGTTTTCCCACTTTTCTTAATTTGTCATTTTACATGCTGTCATGTAAGCCTTGATTCATTAGAATTTTAGAAATACAGAGGTGGGATTTCTATAATAAGCTAAGTAGTGCTATGAGCGTATCCAACCCATAAAAGAATTTTCCCTTCCTCGCTGCAGAGCTTACCCCAATGAACAGCTAGCGACACACTGCACTTGATTTCTCCTCATGAGCTCTGCCCTGTTCTGTCCAAGACTGTCATGGGATACCTGCTGCCCAATGCCAGAGGGCGAAGCAGTCCTAGTTTTCCTGAAGGGTGTGTTGTGTTGGCACCATACTATGATTTATGTTGTTCTGTCCTGCTTTCATAATATCCAGCCCTGATGTGGAAGCCCCAGGCTTGTCATTCTCTTCTCCTTAGCTTCTGCTTTTCCTCCTTGAGTGCCTTACTCTGCTTCCTATCCCTGTGCTTTGGCCTAGCAGAAGGCTGGTGTGAACACAGAGAACTGAGAACTCAGAACACTGAGAGCTCCTGTGATGCTCTGGCTAAGCACCTGACCTAACCTCTGTGAGAGGGAAACTTCAGGGGTTTGAGTCAGATTTGTGGCTTGGGGTTAGAGGGCCCATCTGTGGATCCTTGAGCTCTGCCTAACTTCTGTTCAGCTGAACCCATATTCATCATGTCTTAACCTGCAGATATTAAGTGCTTTGATTTATAAAGAAAAGTCATGACTCTCTTAAGCCTTGACAGCAGAGCAATGTTAGAGAGGAGAAACTCCACCAGACCTTTTGAAATATGTATGACCGATGGTCATCCCAGAACTGATAGAATGAGATACCCTGCTATTACTCATCTCTCAGGCTGATAATGGACCATTTTCCCCTTCACTTTTGCTTCTTATCTGTTACCTATTGTTAATTTGTCTTGGCTAAGAAACAGAAAGCTGTAGCTGCTATAGCAGCAGCTGTTTCTGTAATAACTGCTTGAGAGATTTTATCAGAAGCCTTTAGAAAGTCTAGATTGTACCCAGCCTTTGACAGTTAGCACCTGTTTCGTGTCTTGTATGGGCTCTAACAAGGTGGGCAGGCACTGGATATTGTTGTGTTAACTTTGCGGTCCTGCTCTTATTTTGGTTATTTTGGTTAGTTGCTGATTCAGTTTAATTTACTATTTACATTAATATTGCTGTATTTTTCTTCCAAGGGAAGGCAGAAAGCATCTTACCTATTTAATGAATTACTCTGGTAGTGGCTATACCAAAGTTTTTTTGATTGTAGTAGGTGAAATAGTAGTAATAGTGATTAATATTTAAAAAGAGATTAGATTGGCAGAACCAAAATGTCTCTTGACCAAAATAGAAGACATTAATTTTAATCATTACAACCTAATGCTGAGGTCAGAAGTTTGTTCAAGTGAGTGTGGTGGGATTCCTGAAGCTCAATGGTGTGCTTTTCAGATCTGTAAGACAGGTTTCTTGAGCTGTACCCTTCTTGCAGTCATAGATTTTTATCAGTTCTTGAAGAATAGTGATTTGCAGTGATTTCTGTATCATTTAGCTGGAAACATGAAGGGACTATATTTATAATTGTATACCAAATTTAGTTGTTTGTTCCATTTAAAGTGGTATTTCATTTTTTAAAATTACTGAAGAGCTTCTCCATGTGAAGGGTGTCCTGAGCACCACAAGTTAAATGCATCAGGCTTCATAAATCTCTCTCCTGTTGCATTTGCTCCGTATAAATGTCCTGTATGTTTCTTTCTCTTCAAGCCTTACCATAATGTACTGTCATTGAGCTTGAATCAAATACAAGACCCATCAAAATCAAGGGAGAACTTTTATTGATGTAATTGAACACAGCATTGTGCCCTCTGAGATAAGCAAAGTCTGCAGCCCTTCTTGGGAATGTTTATAATAGTATTACTGTCTTTTTTGGAAGAAGTGAATATTCAGTAAATAGTCTTTTGAGTTTTTATTTCTGTACTGGATGTCTCTTCCCCATTTGCATGCAGGAGTCTGTTCACAGATATCCACATGTCCTGCTGATGTTTCCACCTGATCAGTTATTTTAACCTTTGTAAGGATCTTGAAAGCCCAGCTTTCGTGTAAGTTGTTCAGAGGGCACTTGTCCTGCAATACCTAATTGTCTCCTTCCACAGCCTTGATTGTTTATAGGCTAACTCCTATTTTAGCCAAAAGTTAACAACAGCAAGACACCCACTGTGTGCAGCTTGTGCAGACAAGCATTTGTTTCTCAGGTGTTGCAGGAATCTGCTAACCAATCTTCATTAGCACTGAGATGCTACAAGAGGAGCATTCGGACAGAATTGTCCCCAGAGCAATGACTCTTGCATTATTTTTCTAGAAGCCAGGTGGCAGTAATTTGTTGAGAAACAAGACAGCAGCATGGAGGTCTTACCTTTTCCACTACCTCCTCAGCTACTTGGGAGGAACAAAATCAGAGCTAAGCTATGACAGAGCCTGTCTTTTAAAGTTTTGTATGTAAAAATATTTTTTCCCCTCCCCTTTCATCTTGGTGAGACAGTACAGTTTCCAGGTGCATCTTTGTATGCGTTGTCCCTGTGGTGAGTCTCCAAGGTCTGGCATTTACTACCAGCAGGCCAATACAGGGCAAATAGCTCTGCAAAGCTTTGTCTCCTGTCTCCCTTTTGTTGGGTTCATACCAGCCTGCCTTCCTCTCCATTGAAGAAAGAAACTTGTCATCTGCCATGCCTTTCCATAAAGCTGTTCCCCACTGTACAAGGCCTAATAATTCCTAAATTGGCTAGAATCCTACTTTACCGCTGAGGAAGGGCAGCCTGTAGTTTGATTGCTGTAGGATTTCTTATCTGCAGAATATGTTGTGGCTTGGTGAGATATTTCTCCTGGGTCTGCCAGAGTAGGAAGTTGCCGTACTCCATTCTGTGTGATAGTTTTACATTTTTTATTACGTGTGGTCCATTATTTTGGCTGCAGAGCTGGGGCCTGTGCTTCCTACCACTTTGCTTTCATCCCACCCAATTGGTTGCTCTTTTTAGCATCCTGTGTTTGAGTCATCGGTGTTGAGAAAGGGATGTAGCAAGAATGCTCTTGTCTCCTGAACTCCTCTGGGCAGTTGCATCAGCAGTGCATCAGAGATGAGTTTGGAAAGAGAGACAAAAGAAATTGCAATTATGAGGAATTTGAAAATGAAATCCACAGTGTATCACGTGGAAAAATACAGAGAGATGCTATGAAAAATGTCATATAGTGCCAGTTAGTTTTCTCACAATCACACTGGAATCCTACTGCGAGTGAAACACTTTCTAAAATGTTTGAAGTCTGCAGTAGGGCTTAGGATTTTCTGACTGTGGTCAGAGCTGCTAAATAATGAAGGAAAACTTCTGCATAATTCCTTTACCAACTTGATTTAACAGAACCTGTTGTCTCCAGGCTATTTGCTGTTTCTGCAGTGTGCTTATTTTGTATGCTGAGGCAGCATCATTTCATTTCCAATTCTCAGACGTCTGGCTGTTATGGCTTTACAGTGACACACACAAATACAGATACTGATTTTTTTTTATTTTTTTTTTTGTTCCAGTGGAAACAAATGTACCCTCCAAAAAGTGTCTTGCTATTGCTAAAGATTTCTAATTGGTTTTCATGTGGTAGGAAATATACAGATAGATAAGAATCTTGGAAAAACCAGTATGATGCATGATATTGCTCTTTTTAAGCTAATACCTTTTTTCCCCTTTTGTTCCACTTCTATACCCCCCTTTACTATGATACATGAACTACTTTTCATTGGTGGTGGAATGAATTAACTGTTTAAATATGAAATTGATATTTATTCCTGTGAAAAATGTAATGATTGTAATAGAGGAAAACTAACAGAGCATTTACACTTCAATTAATATTTTTACAGCTGAAATTATTTTTGAGTCAGATTTTGGATTGTCATTCTTGAAATATGGTTCAATGTTTTATAGAAATCTCTGTATTGTTAGGGTAGTCACTAATTTCTTTATTTCTTTTAAGAATTTTTAATTTCTGCAAGAGTTTTATCAGTGGAAGCTATTTCTATTCCTCATGTTATTTTTAGAAGATCAGTACTTGATGCATGAAATGGAATCCTGGTGTCTGCCACAAATTAACAGCAAAAAAGCTGAACTCTGGGGCATTAAAAAGTCGTTATCTTTAGCTGTTGCGTTTCAGCCGTACTTCAGTTCTGGAATTCAATAAAGAAATCTAATTTCATTAGCCAGTGATGTCATCTCTATTGTCATAGGAGCCTATTTTAAGACTGTGGCAAATTTCATGCAGAAATTACTAGTAGTCAGTCAATAATAATCACAAGAAGTCTATAAGCAAAGAAACAAGCTTAACTTGTTAAACTCCTGCTGTGGTGTATTGTCTCTCTTGGCTTTGAACTGGACTTTTATGACACCAGGAAGTGTGGCAAAGAGGGTTTGAAGCCTGTCTGCATTTAGACTATCTTTACAAATCTGAGCATTTTGCATACTCCAATGTTCTGGTTTTGTTTTTCTTTCCAGCTATGTTGAGTGTTTCAGGATGAGTTTCTTCACAGACTGGAAATTTTCATTGAGGAACTGGCAATTTAGAGCAATAAAAAGCATGCTGGAGCCAGAGCTATCAAACCTGTGATACTGATACACTTGACAGCAAGATTTTGAATCAAGGCAGGCAGAGGTGTGTGCTCTTACCAGAGCAGACAGTGGGTAGGCAGCCACTACTGCAGTGGCAGGTGCAGGTGAAGCTCTGGCCTGTTTGCTGGGGCAGCAGAAGAATGGTGGAAGGAACCAAGGTTGATGGTGCAGCTGAGAGAAGGGAAAACCAGACACTTCACAGTTCCTTGTGAGATGTTCTTGTTCCTCCTCTCCCTCTGTTACTGCATACATCTCTCTGCAGTGCACGTTTGTGCAAACCATTGATAACTCAGGGCCAGATGCTGAGGCCCTGGTAGAGCCATTTTGTGTCACTTTTGGCGGCATTATGTGAAGACACTAAGTGAGCTAATGAAGCCAAAGATGAAGGCAATGAGAAAAGAAAGAGATAATGTTGTTTGTGATGAAAATCAGCGGTGTTGGAATGCTGCCTATCCAAACATCAAAATGTGATTTCCTTTTTGATTGTTTTACCTGCTTTAAAATAATACATACATGTCAGATGTGTGGTACTTCCATGGAGTGAAACATAGTGATTGTGTGAATTGGTAAAACAATTTTCTTCAAATGATTTTAAAGAAGTCTTTCTGTGTCATGCTGTGTTTTGAATTATACTTTATGGCCTTAGGAGACAGCATTAACCAAGAAGATGACTTTTGGTTTGTTTTTTTTGTTGTTGTTGAATTTTGGGGGGTGGGGTGGGTTTGAGTTACATGCTTTTGTCAGTTAAGGAATGACTTTTCTTTATGTCTTGAAGCCATTTCTGTAAATTCATGCCCAGATCTTTGTTCCTTAGTAGATTTCCCTTTTACAGTGAAGAAGTAGAGGATTAAGAAACAGGCCATATGGTAGTTTCTATAGCAATAGATTAAAAACTGTGTCTTGTGAGGTATGATGCAAGAATTAGTTTGGCAAGGCACAGCTTGCATGTCTTGTATTCTGGCAATTCTCTGTTATCATAATGATCTCTGGGACAGGTGTTAGATGGAGTTGTGGGAAGGGCTAGTTGACCTTTGTTTCAAGCTCAGGCTGAGTAAACTCATTTCATACTTTTCAATACAGATATTGAGCACTGGACTATTTCCATACTACTTTCTCAGTATGTAGGGGGCAATATTATAGTGATAATAGTGCAGAAAGAGATTTTAATGAAGGCAGAACTGTTTTAAACAGTTGAGGCATCTGCTGAACCCATACTTGGGTGCCCTATTTAATAACTTGTTGTCAGTGGTATTCAGCCCAGGATTAAGACGCATTTTAGTGTTCACAAGTAGGTGTGTACATGTGCACTGCATGCCTGAGCTCCTCTGTAATCAATGGGGATTGGGTCAGTCCAGTCTCGAGGGTGCTTGAGCTCAGGCTAAACTGGACATCTAGTGTTTGGTTTCACGGGTTTCAGTTCTCTCAATAGGATTTTTGAAAATCTATGCCCAAATGTAGATGTCTTAATCTTGAACTGAACAATGACTTACAATTAAGTTGAATTCCTGTACTACAGCATTACGAGCAGAAAGCTGGGACCTGCAGAGGAGAGTAAGGTGTGATGAACAACCCCGATGTTTGTGGAGAGTGAGGAAAGACTATACAGGGTGATGAACATGCAGTTTGTCTTACTCATGCCCTGAAATACCCTGAACCTGTAAGGACTTGGACTGTTACACAACAGTGGTGGCACACTGGTACGTGGTATGAGTGTACTACCCGGAATGTAAGTATTTTGGGTCCTCTTTCCTGGAAATGACTCTCTCATTACCGTAGGTGTTTCTTATTCCACGTTTGGCAGTATTACTCAGCCAAGGCCTTGTTTGTCCTGTATCAGTTATTACTTATGTTGTGTGGAGGCCCTATTCACAGTCTTTTACACCGCTTCCGTTGTAGAAAACTTGCAATTAAAGGTCATAAGGATCAATGACAGGATGGTAAATGTACAGGTAGGGTGGCACGGGAATGAGATTATGGGTGAATAGAGTCCTGCTACATGTACTTGCAACCTCAGTAACATGGAAATTGCTGATTATAGTGTGTTTCCACAGGTGTTTGTAAATGATCAATGATTTTAAAAAGGTGATAAGCTCTTTCTGAACCCTGAGGTGTTTCCTTTTCTACTTAGATATTACAAATCTCTTGAGAACTTGCAAGATTTTAATGTGTGAAAGAATTACAGATATGTACGCCACCACAAACACAAATGTGCATACCAGAATCCTGTAAGTGTCATCATACTTGGATATAAAGTTGTACTCATTACAGAACAGCTGCACCTGTGTTAGAAGGACTTGTTCAGTGGTATCTCGGTAGACATTTGGTACAGCATTAAACATGTAAATAAGGATTATTTTCTTTCAGGACATAGTTATACATTAAGTACAAGTCTGAGGAGGTGTATTTGAGGATGCTGAACTGCTTTCTTGTGACGTCTGGGCATTACATCTTGAACAGATTGAACCCTCTGAAGGCCACTAGGATTGGAATGTATAAGAGTACTTTTATATTCTTACACTGACCTGTACTCCATTAGAGAGCAAGTGATACAAAATCTTGGAAATTTCCTTTCCTTTGGAAAGGAAAATGAGTGATTTCATATGTTTGGGGCACATTCTGCCCTGGTGTAGGTGGATGCAATTCCCTGTATGTCAGTGTAGTAGCACCCACGGATGTGAGGGAAGACATATGATTGAAAGAATGGAAAATATTGCAGAGGAGGCTAAGTCAATAAAAGAAATTAAATGAAGACTAACAGCATTAGCCTTTTGCTTTCTGTGTCCTGAAAGAGTTTAAGCTAAGAGCTAGGGAGGTGATTTATTAAAGGATGAAAATGGAATGTTAGTGAAATTGAATAAACTGGATATTGTTAAGAACTTGACTGAGTCTTTGTCTCTGGATTCACAAAAGGACATCAAGGTCATATGCTGGGATTGGACAGCATTTTACAGGAAGGAGAAAGTTATACTGATGGTGGCAGAGAGAAGGAAGCAGTGGTAATGCAAAGTTTGTCTTTTACTGTAGGAATTGAAAGTCTTTTCTGTAGGAGTCTTCATATTCAACATTGAGTTTTAACACAGGTAATTATCTGGGAAGGTGCAAAGGCCATAGGTAATGTCCTGACATACAACAGAAACTTGATATTTTTAGTTAGGAGGAATTGGCGTATTTGATGGGTAGTCTTTAATGGATGAGGTTTGTGGGGTTCTTCTAGTCTGACTGTTCAATCAGCAAGGTTAAACAGTAACCCTAGTATTACGAAGAGGCTTTTGAAACAAAAAAAAGTCAACTTGAGAAGATGTAGGAATGAAGCATAAAAATTTGTAGCAGCAGGGAGAGAGTGGGAACAGCAGCAGTCAAAAGTTGGTGTGATGCTGCCAGAAGTACCACCAGCATCCCAACCTCTGCCAAGGCTGGGCAGAGCAGCCGCCCTGTAGGACGCCACAAGGAGTCGGCATCCAGCGAGTGGGGTGACAGCACAGGGTGTCGCAGTGGAGTGCCCATGTGTGAGCCTCGGGCGGCCTTTGTCACTGGTGTGTGTGTGGGGAGCACCCGCATCTCACAGGAGGGGTGTGAGAGTAGGGGACCCCCATTGCAAGGAGAAGGGTGAGTGCTGGCGGCCCACATGGGCTATGAGGAGGTGGTGTGCACGTGACTCTGCGCCCTGTGGGATTAGAGCTTTGGCGGATTAGTTATGAAGGCTATTTTGAAATTTGTAGGTGTTTATTAACATTTCATAGGTATCTAGTGCGGTGGTTCATCTGTTATTTTGGTGATGCTCTTGTTCTATGTATAGCTTACTGGTTGCTTGTTATTTAAGTGTTGTTAATAAATCAGTAAACTACTCTGACCCTGAAGTGATTTAAACCACAGGAGTTGAGCAGTTTTTTTCCAGTTACGTGCTCGAAATATGGAGCTAAGTCTTTCCAAGACATAATGGCAGTGTGGTTTTAGGCTCAGTTCATATGACAGCTGTCCTCAAAAGGCAGGGTGGATGAGACTACACTGTGTTTGGTTCCCTCCAGCTGATGTACTTCCCTCCCCATCCCTTTTCCCCTCACTTGTGCTGTCTCCTAAGAAATACAGCACTTTCCCGTTATTGTGCTGTAAAACTGCAGGCTGGGGTCAATTGCAACATAGTTCTCCTAACGCTTCAAACACCTTGCGCTGTAAATAATAATCACACTCTTGGGCATACCTCCAAGCAGCATGGGTCTGAGGCAGTGTGGGTCATTTGACCTCAGGGCTGGAGATTGTCTCTAATTATCTTTTGTTTAGAAATGTAGGCGTACCCAGAGTAGCTAAATTTCAGCATTGCAGTTACTTTTCAGTGGAAATGATCAGTGATGAGGCACAGTAGAGGAGTTCGTGGCCTATCTCAGCTCTTCTGGTTGGTGTTGTACTGGTCGAAGCACTTCTAATGACTTGGAGTTGGTGAACCTTAAGAGGTGCATCCCCTGGTACCAAAGGAGAGTAGTGTATATTCAAGCTAGCTGTGACAAGGCCTGTAGAGGATTGGAAGCTCCTTCATCCAACAGGAGTTAGCTTGGAAATTGCAGTAGTTTTCCTCTTCTTGTGCATTACCTGAATCTTATAAACAGAGTACAGACAACAAGAGAATTTGTATTATCGAGTCAATAGTATACATAATAGCTAGGAGAGATACTGGTATGTGGTTCAATGGAAACACTCTCTTCCTTGGGGTTATCAAGACAGTCATCATAAGGTCAGACCTCAGAGAGAAAAGAACGAAGTACTGTCCATATATTGAAGTAGCTTTTAAACGTTTGTAAGCTAGACTTCAGTTAAGAGGAAGAAATATATAGGTACTTAAAATGACACAGAAAATTCAGGAATATAGTAATGCATTGTATGGATGGAAAATTGAATACAATTTTTGAAGAAAAAAACCTAGCAAGTTTAGTAAACATCTGACCAGCATCACCATAGTGCCTAAGTAGATAAGGATGCTTAGCAAGAGATGGTACGCTTTGGTGTAAACCTGATATGGGGGAGGCCTGTGCATGTGTTGAGAGACTTTTGAGGTAGGCAGTACTGAAATATTTCACCATCACGATTGTCAACGTTGCACTCATTTTCTGAATTATGGCTAGAGACCATGATATAGGATGTAAATATCAGCATAGGTTACATAAGATAAATTTCCCATGACGTGGATTATTCAGAGGAGATAATCACATTCTCTTTCCCCTTAAGATTTAACATTTTTCTAAATCCCAAATTTTGGAATTTAGCATGGGTTTTGCAGTGAAAGGTACTGTGTGTTACTGATTGATTGCCTCAGTCCTGTGTAAGCCAGCACGCTCTTCTCTCTGCATAGAGCCCCACTGTGTTGTTCAAGCTCCATGTGTGGGTTTTAAACCTCTCAGCTGTCTTTGAAGTAGACATTCTTTTTCATCTGTTTTACATGTGAGAAACTGTTATGTAGGCTGATAACGTGTCTTTGCTCTCTGAAAATTCAGTAAATAATGTCAGAGGCTCGAGAAGCATTCCACATTGTACTTTTTTTAGCTTTAGAGTATGTTTCGTCTAAGGTTGTCTATTAACATCAAATACAAATTGCATCAGAGACAAAGCTTAGAAAAACGGTGGTGTCATTCCACACTGTAGCAGTGAAATCCTTATTGGCATCGTCCTTATAGCCCTGTTGTATTATTTCTGTTTTGCCTTTGGATCGTTACTTATTTGATAGACCAGTCATTCACCTCTATTCTGCTCTTTCATGAAGTGCAATAGCATTGCACTGAAAGGCGGTGCAGACTTCTCATTCCCTGAGGAGTTAAGGAAAACATACTTTCTTCCCTTTCTCTTTTATGCTGGACTCTTTTCTGGGTTTTGCATTTTGCTGTATTTTATACCACAGGAACAACGTTGGTGATGAGGGTGTCGGTTTTCTTTGATGTTTAGCCATCCTGGAAAGATGTTTACTGCTTCATGTGCTCCCTCATCATGAAAAGTCTCCCTTAAATAACCTAGCATCATGACAAGATATTTAAATCCACAAGTAGGTATTATTAGCTGTTTGTTTCTTTTAAGTTTTTTGATATGTTTAGAGATACACTTTTTCCGTAGTACAAAGAAAGAAGGTAAAAGTTGTACAAGATCAAAGCACCACTATTTTTATTTTTGAATGTAGTCCCTGGATGATGCACCATGGGCTAGCTGGAAATTTGATCTTTATTGACTCTGCCACCTAAGAGAAAAAAGAAAATAGGTAAAAACGAAAATAGTAATTGGAAATAGCTCCTGTGGAGCAAAGCTGTCATGAAGCAGATTGATTCAGCAGTGGCAGAGTTGCTTTATTGATTGCAAGTCCTTAGTAAATTAAAAAGAGGACCAAATGCGTTAATCTTTTGTGTGTGTGTGTGTGACAGTGACAATTTAGAATGTTCTGCCAGGATAAAGACACATATAGGAGTGTGGGAATGTTATCTACTTCAGTCGGTAATAGGCTTTTCAGAGATAAGAACAGAGTTCTTCAAAAACCCTTCTGGGTTAAATGTTCTTTACTGTACTGTAAACAAAGGATAGAAGAAGTACTCTTGCTTGGTTTTTTTAAGCATTCAGATGCAGTTATTCTAGATAAAGGAATGAAGCATAAGAATTGCACTAATTCTCTTCATATGTTCGCAGTGGGTTCCTTAACTGTGATTCTCTGTCTGAATTGCAATGTCAAATTTGTTGTTAATAGAAAAAATGCAAAACTTGTAATATATTCTCGCTGAGGATCTCTGTCTGCTTCATAAACAAAAGTCAGTTTTGGATTTGGATTTTTGACTCTTCCAATTGCTGCTAATTAATGTCATTGCCCTTTTGCAAGTAAATTAATCCTTTATTTATATTTTCCTCCCCAAATCATCACTGCTTGTCATAAGGATGAAATTCATTTAGAAGGGGAGCAGCCACACAGTATGAGATGATAATAAAGAAGCTTTTCCTCCATGGAAAAGTAGGGAGCAGGGACAGAGCTGGGATCCTGTGTTGGTGAGGATGATGCTTGCCAGATGTTATGTACTATAGGTGATCTCTTGCTTTTCTGCCTCAAATTCTGCACTATCAGAAATTAGTTTCACCTTATTTCTTGTTGGCTTAACGCAGCTGAAATTCATCCAGGAGGATATGTTCTCCTCTTTTACTGCCTGCTATTTTCTTCCCACTTCTGCCTGAACATCCAGCTACCAGGGACAGATTTGTGGCCTCTCATTCCCAGCATGCTGTGTGTTATAGAGCACTCTGAACCTCTGCTATGTTGGATACCCAGTTGTTAGCAGGACAGGGTTTGAGGAGCATTTTCTACTAAGAGACTCTAGGGCACCATGCAGTTGTGGGGAAAGGAAGGGAAGATGCGTGAGGTGAAGCAGCGGAGAAGGCAGGGAGCTGGAGGTACTGTTCCCGCTGCTTCATACAGAGTCCCCAACCTGGCATGCAGAGAAGTGGAAAGGAACAAGGTCCTATTCCAGGGCCTGGAGGGAGATGGGAACTGGAAGTGCAGGAGACCCCACATAGCTGGCAATCATTAACTCTTGGAGAAAGTGCTGCTCTTGAACATCATCTGCAAGAACAGGGCTTTGTAGCTACTACTGACACAGAAAGAGGGACAAGTGAGCAACTGAGCCTCCAGGAAGGAATCTGGACAGTCTCATGTGCAGTTTATTCTGCCAAACTTATGAAGAACCCAGTCTCTATCTTGTCTCCTCACACCTGTCCCCCAACAGCAATGAGCCAGAGAGGCAAAAGACAGACTGAGATATCTCACCCATTTTATCCAACGGCTTCACTCCCCACTTCTTTTCTTTTCATGCTTTTCCTTTCCTTACTTGCTGATCCTGATTAGTCATTCTCTGGTTTCTTTGCCTTGCAAGATAACTACATCTTTTTACAGAGGCTTGCACCTAGTTGTTCTTTATGGGACAGCCTCCCCATCAAATTTGTGAAGCCACTGTGTTTCCCTCTTCCTCACCTTGTGCTCCTTTGAGGGTACCTAGAAGAAATCACTAAGTGCAAGTGAAGGAGTATATTAGCAAGTGACTGCCATTCACTTATTTGTGTATCTACTCGAAGTGTTTCATAATCATTAATCAGAGCTTATAGGTAGGCTTTATTCCTGTTCCACTATATCTCTCTTCCCCTTTCAGCCCCACTGTTTGTCACCCTCGTCATTTCTTGCCTTAAATTTAGATAGCTCAACAGGAGAAGCTGTGTCACTCTATGTGGGTAGTATTACAGCGTAAATAATTTTTTTTTCCTAAAAATGTAAATGCCATTGTAGTTTGCTCCAGTGTGCACAACATTAAACAGTAGATATTGTAAGTGGTAAAAAGTCTTGCTTATTCAGTCTCTGTCTTGCTGGTGTTTGTACTGAATGACTTATTGTTGCACCACTGTTTTCTCTTTGTTAAACGCATCTGTATGCAGAAGCAGAACTGTTTAATTTGTTTCGATCTGGCATACTGTAGTAAGTCTGCTTTTAAATTGCATACTTAGGAGGTTACAAATCAGGTGGCAGCACTTTCATGGTGCTTATTCTCCAGTGTAGCTGGAACCTCTGACTTGAATAGTTTTTTGACCACTTTTCTTTTTTGGTAAGTCTTCTGTAACTTGTTTGGATTGCTTAAATGACCCGCTCCTTATTTTCCACAGCAAGAGTTTCTCTCATTTGGGAAATGTAAAAGGATAACATTCCTAGCCCAAGCAGAAGCAAAATGTAGCACTGCCATCTGGGCTGTGAAATTGGAATAAAGCTGAAAGCGTTATCTCAATATATCGCCATGGCTAGAAGTCAGGTGGCAAATAGTAAAAGGATGGTCTGGTAGTTGGCATGTTAGTCAGGATCTTGGGAGACTGTATGTGCTTGTTGTGCTGCAGACCTCCAAGAATGTGGGCAGGTTGGAAATTACTTCTCTCACCTGATACTGGTTGTCTAAATGGTGTGTATCTACTCTGAGTTAATTTTTTTGGGGGTTTTTTTGGAGGGGGGTTGGAAGGGACCTTAAAGGTCATCTAGTTTCAACCGCCCTGCTACAGGCAGGTACACCCTCCACTAGATCACGTTGCCCAAAGCCTCATCCAGCCTGGCCTTAAACAGGGATGGAGCCTTCACAGCTTCTCTGGGCAACCTGTTCCAGTGCCTCACTGCTCTAACAGTGAAGAATTTCTTCCTAATATCTAATCTAAATCTACCCTCCTTCAGTTTAAGGTCATCACCCCTTGTCCTATCACTACGCTCTCTG